>JACVVK020000156.1:370000-515000 GCA_018292915.2 Batillaria attramentaria | reverse complement strand
CAGAGAAAGTCAAACAGTTCAACACATTTCACAAATTGTGACACTGACGGCCAGACACACGCAGACATAGACTGAGAGAAAGAGGGAAGGGGGGGGGGGGTCTAATTTAGACAGTAATGGCAATGTGTGTGTGTGTGTGTGTGTGTGTGTGTGTGTGTGTGTGTGTGTGTGTCTCTGTGTGTGTGTGTGTGTGTCTCTGTGTGTGTGTGTGTGTGTGTGTGTGTGTGTGTGTGTGAGAGAGAGAGAGAGAGAGAGAGCAAACAAATCGTTACATTTCACACATCGTCACTGTTAGATAATAACCGACTAAGGTCACCAAGCCACTATTGACAAACATACCAGTCTCCAATACAAGAAAGCGACTCTACTGTCACTGGAGCGAGTGCCAACGGGAAACAGAAGATAAAATGATAGAGAGAAGGAAAAGGAAAACTATCTTACTGAAACAAAAGCACCAGGCTAAACTGTAAAGAAAACACCCCATGGGTTACAAGTTACAAAATGTGTCCCTTACACCACAGTGCACGCGACCTGCCGGCAGACGTAGCAAAGCACCTGCCCTTTCTCGCAATACACCCACTGACCGATTTAGGGATTTTCTTAGAACCAGGAGAGTGTGGAAACTAAGTCTTGTACAGCGCTAAACCAAGCAGCAGTGTAGCACCAAGCCCCGCACCCCCCACTCACCACCACAATTCAGATAAAGGCGTACCGGAGTTCCAGGTTTGTGTAGTTGCTGTTGATTCTGGACAAAACCAGCCAATAATTATTTCTTTCACTGGCCGGCCCGGTTTCTACAAATATCAACTCCAATGGTAACAAAACAACCGCTGTACTGTGTTCGCAGACAGAAACTGAGACAGATTGACGCATCAGGCTTAAGCACCCAGAACAACATCGTAACTGGGGCATTTCTAGTGACAAGAACACACAATTTTGAAGTCTGTTCTCCATCCCATCCCCCTCTGTTTTCCCCCGTCAAAAACCTCAAGAGTTTTATGTTTGTTTGTTTGTTTGATTTTGTTTTGCTACACCTTACAAATGACCTTTCGTCATCATCGTCATTATCAAAACAGTTCTGAACTTGAGGCTGTAATTCTGAATGCAAGTGCATTAGTATCGTTTGTTCACCAAAAGCAGCATTTTCTGATTTAAAAAGTAACGTGAGTACCGGGTGGTGTACATACATCCACTTTCAAACATTTCAACTATCGAGGCCAGTCTGCGGAAATGGGAGTTGATTACTGGTCTTCATTCGCTAACAAAATGTTTTAATCAACCTGCTTGAGAACACTGTCACAGTGTCATGATTCTGAATCTCTGAAACCACAATTAAACGCGAGGCAAATGTAAACCGCTGGAATTTACAAATAAGAGACGTGCATATTGTGCACATGGAATGTTGCGACTGTTGGGAAGGTGGCGTGATGCTAGACTTACCAAGAACACTTCCAGAGTCTTCTCGCTTGTAGCGCTGGTACAGCACACAGGCAAGGGCGATAATAAAAAGAACGGCAACTCCTCCAACAGCGCCACCGATGATGTAGGGTAATGGTGGAACCGCTGTGGACAGAAAGGCAAAATGTCTCAGGACGAGAGACTATGGGTTTTTCTTTCACACTTTCTAAGAAGCAATCACAAGTGTACAGTGCCATGCCGAGACTACTTTACAAGTAAAATCTGGATGATGCTAATTGTTCATACATATGGCCTATACATCCTGTAGATGCTTTGCCATTCCCTTCTTCAAACTTATTCAAATGAATACTAATACACTGAAGGAAATATTATAGAAAAGGAAGCAGGTACAAAATATCCTTTAAGAAGAAAACTGTAACTTGAAAGTACAAAAAAGAAAAAAAAAAAAGCAGCAGCTGTGAAACTGACCCCCCCCCCCACACACACACCCAAACACACACACACACACACACACACACACACACACACACACACACACACACACACACACACACACGTGTCCCCCCACCACTCACTTTTCTCCACTAGCGTGATGGTAGCGTTGTCAGATCCGTACGCGTTGACCACGTTACAGTTATATTTGCCAAAGTCATCCTCCTGTACTTTCAAGATGTGCAGAATATTCGTCCGTCCATACAGCAAGTCTTTCTGTTCGTAGGAAAATCTCCCAGACCCAGCATAGTCGATGGGTCGACCATCTCTCAGCCACACCATGCGGTCAGGTTTGGGGACGGAGTGGACGATACACTCCAGCTTCCCTTTCTCTCCCACTGTGGCAAACTGTTCCTTCTCGCTTCGTATGGACGGCTTGCCTGAAGTACAAAGGATACATGACGTAAATAATATCGATACAAACTAAAGGTGCCAGTGAAATGTACAAGGAAGTCACACCATCCCCCGTCATAATGTAAAATACAATGTGGTTAGTACTCTCTGACACTGGAATGTGTTAGTAAGTGTGACCTGTTTTAACAAATTAAACGTTAAAAAAGCCATGTATATAGCGCAATTCTTGAAAAATACATCAACTCACTACACATTCACACATCACTCACACGCACAGAGAACATTCGTAAAATACATCAACTCACTACACATTCACACATCACTCACACGCACAGAGAACATTCGTAAAATAGCAGACACAACATTGATAATAACTGTAAAATTTAATGCAGCTCAGGACAACGACCGGCAATACCGATCAAACACCATGCACAAAACTTCCTTCAGAAAATAGTTTAATAAAGTATTGAGAAGGAGATCGCCATAAAACATATTTCATTTCATTTACGGAGAAAAAGGGTTCTCCAGGTGGAGGTTGTACACAGGACTTAGGCCTTTTGTCTCCATCTCAATCTCTTGTGTGCACAAAAATCGGTGAAATAAAATCATGTTTCAACGAAAAAAGGGTTTGTATTCTTCTATCTGGAAAGTCCTACAGTTTTAAATATAACAATTGGCAGAAATTCGCTGGCCACTCGAGGAATAAAGAAAATCTGGTCTGTTTTAGACGTGTTACGACAGATCACTGGCCTGGAACTGCTCGTCTACGAAAAACTGATAAATTCGTAATAATTATAGGTTTCTCACCGTTCTGCAGCAGAAGCGCCTCTTTACTGGCGTCAGGGAATCCAGAACTTGAAGCTGTACACACGTACACCCCGAAACTCGCCTTGTTCACCGTCTCTATCCGGTACACGGAGGATGTGGACAAGGGGTGGGGGGTGGGGCTGCCTGTCTTGCGGGTCCAGATGATGTGGGGTTGAGGGTTCCCTTCCACATCACACATGAGTTGCGCGGCACGTCCAATGTCGGCACCCACCACTTCGGTAATTTCCTTGATTTTCGGCCCGACTGTGAACAGATGAGGAAGATCAGACGGGATGAAGTAAAGACGCACAAATGGACGATGTAGATCTATAATGATATTGACGACGAAGATTTTCAAGACTGTCCCCCAAGGTCAGGACAATTGGTCATTGGGGGGATAAAGACATCACATGAGATGGCCTATGACACCTCCATTCCACTCGGTTAAAGCTCCCCCTCCCCTGACAAGCATATCCACTGCCCCCCACCACTCCCCCAAATGGCCAGTGACGTACGATTCGCAGAACGAAAGACAGCAGCAATGGCCTCCATTTCGCAGTTTTTAAAACACGGCTACAACACATCCACTCGCAAAACGACAGACAGCGGCGATGCCCTCAATTTTCCCAATGTTGCGAAGACAGCATTTAAGGAGACCCACCCCATTAAACACACAGGAAAGGGCCCATAATTATATATATACTCACACTCGACACGTAAGGTCATCTCGCGCTGTGTACTGCCGACCCTGTTAGAACCTTTACAAGAAATGGTGTCGCCATCATAGTCATGTGATATCTGGTGGATGATGAGTGTATTGGTTGTCTGCCCCTCTATCTGCTGGTTGTTCCGGTACCACCTGCAACATCCGTGACGCGGAAACAATGACGTCATGACGACAAAGCTTGGTAAAAGTTAGTCATTACTGCACGTGGAACTCGACGTCCAGCATATTATCAGTCTACGTAACTTCACAGTTTGAAGAGATTTCACCGTCTCCGAAACCCTAGTAAAAGACGGGGTTGGCCGCGATTTTTTTCAGTGTGCTGGGACAACGGCAAAGAAACATCTGTTGTAACTTATTGTATTTAAGTCATGAACGTGTAGAAACAGCAGCAACAACAACAACAACAACAACAACAACAACAACAACAACAACAACAACAACAACAACAACAACAACAACACAAAACAGTCAAGTACCACAACCTTCACCACCAACCACAGCTTGTAATAAAACCAAGAACTGTGACACAAACACACATTGATACGATAACGTGTAATGTATACCTCCACTGGATGATACAGGATTCAATAACATGTAATGTATACCCTCACTAAATAACGTGTAATGTATACCTCCACTGGATGATACAGGATTCAGTAACATGTAATGTATACCTCCACTGTATGATACAGTGTGGGTGGGTGGGGGTTTAACGTCCTGTTCCACCACATACGGAAGATATCAAAGACGGGGCAACGATGCCACTGTATGATACGGGATTCAATAACGTGTAATGTATACCTCCACTGTATGATACAGGATTCAACAACGTGTAATGTATACCTCCACTGTATGATACAGGATTCAATAACGTGTAATGTATACCTCCACTGTATGATACAGGATTCAATAACGTGTAATGTATACCTCTACTGTATGATACGGGATTCAATAACGTGTAATGTATACCTCCACTGTATGATACAGGATTCAATAACATGTAATGTATACCTCCACTGTATGATACAGGATTCAACAACGTGTAATGTATACCTCCACTGTATGATACAGGATTCAATAACGTGTAATGTATACCTCCACTGTATGATACGGGATTTGTCGCGGTGTGTTGCGTGTTGTCTGTGTGTGTGTGTTTGGGGGTGGTTTCGGGTCTTGGTTGGTAATGTGTCACCTTAGTATGAGTCCCACTCCCCGCTATCTTTTCCCAGTGTGGTTATTTCTCGTGCGGTGCGTGTTGCACGCTTTTGGCGGGCACGGGGTGCCTCCGATTTCGTGAACACGGGTCGCAGGTGTTCATGCGGGTTGTCAGGCCGGGGCAGAACATGTTCGAGAGCTCTACAGTACAGGTAGCTTCAACATTGAGGCTCGCAGTTGTGGTCGCCATTTTTGGGACCCGTTGTAATATTGATACACTTATGTGTTGCGGGAAATACACCAGGGGAAGTCTTCGTCCTTCCATGTAAGTATTCATCTTTCCTCGTCTGTCTGTTTCTGCTTAGGTCTTTGTGTGTAGTTAGGGGGGGGGGGGAGTTGGTTAGTCATAGGTTCACCGCTGTTTCGCTATCATGCCATGTGTTTTGTCCCTTATCCGGTCATTTTCCCCTTTTCGTTGATTCATCTTCATTTTATCATGCCTTCGTGGTCGGTCATTGTTTTCATGTATAGATCATTGAGACCAGCATTGTTTCCGTATCATTTTTGGGGTGCTGTTGCTTTCGATGTACTTAACAGTATTTCAATCATGGGGTAATCTTGGCCTTCCAGGCCTGTTTGTGAATTTTCTATTTCATGTCACCTTCGACTCGTGAGGCCGGGAGCGACAGTTTTTCCTTCCCGAGTGTTGAGAGTCGTTGCCACCAGAGACTCCCGTACTGCTGTCGGCTCGTCCGGCCCAGGGAGAAACTAGTGAAGTGCGCTTGACGTATTATCTCTGCGGCCTTCTTCAGCACTGCTGGGCTGCTTCATCCCCCACCACCATCCTCTGCTGGGCGTGATCGTGGTGCGTAAAGCCGGGCGCGGCGGGGTGTTCACATCATCATCTTCGTCAAAGTCGCCACTGTTGTCGCCCTCCTCGAGCCTCCGTTCACCATAACTATTGGGCGGAGAGAGGGGCGCAGTGATATTCACGCTACGATCTTCCTCACTCTCTGCGCTCTGTATTCTACGCGCGGGAGGGAGAAGGGAGAGTCCTTCAGCCTTCGTATCATCGTCTTTCGGTCTTCAGTCTTCGTATCATTCTTCAGTCTTCGTATCATCGTTCTTCAGTCTTCAGTCTTCGTATCATCGTTCTTCAGTCTTCAGTCTTCGTGTCATCGTCCTTCAGTCTTCGTATCATTCTTCAGTCTTCGTATCATCGTTCTTCAGTCTTCAGTCTTCGTATCATCGTTCTTCAGTCTTCAGTCTTCGTGTCATCGTCCTTCAGTCTTCGTATCATCGTCTTTCAGTCTTCAGTCTTCGTTCATCGTCTTTCAGTCTTCAGTCTTCGTTCATCGTCCTTCGGTCTTCAGTCTTCGTTCTTCGTCCTTCGGTCTGCGTCCTTCTACAGTGGGCCGCGTTTCACGCTGTCGTCCCTGTCAGCGTTCGCTTCTTGTGTGTTAGATTAAAGCACGTGCGTAGTTAAGCATATCGACAAAGCGGGACAGGTTAAGGTTACATCCGCTGTCAAGTGTGACGCCTAAGTATTCTACAAGTGATCCACTTTGTTGTTGTGAATGTCTGTTTATTATTGATATATTCATCCTTACTTCTTGTAGCCATCTCCCACCTCATCTTCCCATCGCCATCTTCATTACCATTAGCTTCATCGTCAACCCCCATCATCGGTATCATCCTCATTACGTTATCACCCTTTCCGTCTTTATCCGGCACCATCATCATTGGCCTACGCGTCCTTCGTGTGATAGTGTGGTAGCGTTAATAAAAAGCTCTATTGTCGTTCCTCGTGTGTTGTGTCGTTCATCTGTCTCTTTCGGTTCCTGTCTCTTTTGTTGAAAAGGGATCTCCGACCCAGGAGTGGGTGGGGGACGCGACAGGATTCAATAGCGTGTAATGTATACCTCCACTGTATGATACAGGATTCAACAACGTGTAATGTATACCTCCACTGGATGTCTGCGGGGTTGGCGATGCCGGTACACTGGAAGCGGACAAAGTCATACTCGCGTATTGTCCTCGTCAGGTTGATGCCCATCGTTATCTCGGGTGCGTCTGTCATCACACAATAAGAATAATAAATTATTTATATGGCGGCTAACTTGACACCAGCTCTAGCTAGGCGCTTTACAAGCGTGAAATATCGAACGCATTACAATGTGAATGTGAACGTTGTCAATGTGAACAGATGAAAACAGAAGATAAGTTCAGGCGTTGGCGAGTACTCCACGTCTAACAGTGGGACATTCTGGTATTCACTGCGGCTGCCACTATTGCTACGTGGGGTGTTAGGGTGTTTAACGTTCCTTTCGAAACCACGTATAGATGATGTCAAAGACGGGGCAACGAGAAAAAGGTCATAACAATTATTTCGCCCCAGCTGGGTTTCAAAATCACGACCCGAGCATTGAAAGTCCAATTCTCTACCATTCGGCGCTCCCCGCTCCCCGCTATTGTTACACAGTCACAGCCAAGCCTCACGCAAGCCGTGCATCACTAGATCCGTGAACTTACACTGTACATCTAGTGTAGCGAACGCGCTGTATGGTTGCGCCATGAACTCGTTAATCGCTCGACACTCGATGCGACGCCCTGAGTCCGCTTTGGACGCGTTCACCGTTACCATGCCAACCGTGTCCACAAACTTCTCTTCCGGTCTGGGATGACTGCAAGAAAGAGCGGAATGACGTCAGTGGAAGCTGAAGTGCAAAAGGGAGTAGATTCCACTGTCACAAGCTCAAACTGATTTATTTGTGACTTTCAACAACTGTTCCTGTAGACCTTTTTTGGTTAAAATCGATCTTAACTTGAATCGAAACTTCTCCAATTTTTTTGCGAAGGAGGGGTTTTTGAACACACACACACACACACACACACACACCTGAAAACCGTCAGGAGAGCCTATGGGCTTTACCGGGAGCGTCTTAAAGTGAACTGAAATATTCTGCACTCTGTCTAGCCTGGCCGTGACATAAGCAGTGGTCTAATAGGTAGCGCGTCGGACTTAACCGATGCGCTACTGAACGGCCGTCACTAATGTGAAGCGTGGGTTCAGGTCGAGCTTATGATATGATACCGGTTTTTCCTGGCTACCGGGGTGCTCATCAGGGGGTTCTCTCCGGGTTATCCGGCTTTCATCCCCCAGCAAAATTGAAAAACATGATAGGTACAAGTATTGGATGCCGCTGCACTGCGGCGACGCGCTTCGCCCGGCAGCAGCCCGAATTTCCAGAAAGGGACAATAAAGTTTAAAAAAACAAAACAACAACAACAACAACAACAACAACAAATCTGAAGCAAGAATTATTATGGTCTGTATCTAATAAGGGCACTGGCACAAGTTGAAATGCCTGTGACCGCCATGGCAACATGTACCTGCGGGAGTATACCCTGTCTGTGATCCTCTGTCCGTCCATGAACCACGTGATGGTAGCGGCGGGTTTCCCGTTGTTGGCTCGGCACGTGATGTTGGTGGGGCCGGTGAAGAACGATGGGAATGGTGGGGGCTCCGTCTATTGTCGGCCTCTCGGGCGGAACTGGGATGAAAATAATTAAGTTGATGAATTAGACTGTACTAGATAAGAGGACATTCATTGGAAGGTTATTGTTATGTCATTAATTTGAATTATCACGAAAAGAACAGACAAGCTCTCTCTCTCTCTCTCTCTCTCTCTCTCTCACACACACACACACACACACACACACACACACACACACACACACACACACACACACACACACACACACGCGCGCACGCACGCACGCACGCACACACACACACACACACACACACACACACACACACACACACCGATCAGACACCTGGACAGTGACAGCGTCTGTAACTAATGCTGCCACTGACTGAGCCACCAGAAGCCTACTCGACGACGCAGCGACCAAACCGAGCGCTCCAGTAGCGTAACAACAGTCTTAGAGAATTTGAATGTTCAACCGCTCACGCAAAGTGTGAACAGCAGTGTACAGCATAAAGAGCTGTATTAATCAATCAAGATGGAGTATTTCGAGGGTTCCCAATCATAAACAGGCTCAGCAAAGGTGGAATTAGCCTGTTTAGAGTGATTTGGAACAAAAGTGATGCAAAACTGTAACTACAAGCTCAGTCTGTGTACAGCAGAAGAAGGGAAAGGCAGACGACTCGGACCAGATACAGATACTTACTGACAACAGTAACGTGTGCCGATCGACTCCGGATACCGCTTACAGTAGCTGTGGCGCCCGCCTGACACTGGTACTCGCCGTCATCCTCTAGTTCCACGTCCACGATCTGCAGGTTCCATTCACCTGAACACAGACAACGAAATACGATGTCAATCACAATACAGTTTGCCGCTCTTTGGCGAGTTCATGTCAGCAGAATACTGGACTGGTGTCGAAAGTTCACTACGGTCAACATCCGGGAATCACTTTTCGCTATGGGGGATGACGTCACCTCGTCCACCCCCCCCCCCCCAACCCTCATCCCCGTCTGTTTCTAATCCAGTCAGGACCTTACAAAATCACACATTCTTCAGTACCTGAGTCCGAAACCAATGTGAAGAGCGTGCAGCTGCAAAGCCGGAACTACAGCATCTGACATCACTGAGCAAATTTGAAAAAAACAACAACAACAACAACAAAAACCCAGTTAATTAATAATAATAATAATAGTAATAATGAATTGAACTTATATAGCGCAAAATTCTCACAGAGTGACTCAATGCGCGTACTCCCGCACTCATACCGACAAATATGCACACACACACACACACACACACACACACACACACACACACAGAGAGAGAGAGAGAGAGAGAGAGAGAGAGAGAGAGAGAGAGCAGCTGAATCAGGATAAGGTAAGTGGGCCTAGTCGAAAGCCAGCCGGAAGAGATGCGTTTTCAAGTCCGACTTGAAACGATCTATGTCCGACTGGTCCCTCACTCAGGCCGTCAGGTAGTGCGTTCCAGAGTGACGGGGCAGCAAAATTAACATCGTTACAAGCTCGGTTTGGGAAATGAGACATTTGTGACACAGTAAGGCGCACTACTATATATACAGAACATGGCTAGTTAACTTCAGACCAAATACACGTGGATTAAATGCAACATACATTTAAAAAAAAAAATTATTATTATTATTTTTTTTACTTTCGCTCCCTTTTAGTCTCAGTTCCCTGTTCTTTCTCGTCATGTAACACTTGTATTGAACTGGCAAGTTAGACAATGACTGAATCAGTTGAAGACGAAACGTGTGCGTGCCTCTGTGTGTGTGTGTGTGTGTGTGTGTGTGTGTGTGTGTGTGTGTGTGTGTGTGTGTTTGTGTGTGTGTGTGTGTGTGTGTGTATGTGTGTGTGTGTGTGTGTGTGTGTGTGTGTGTGTGTGTGTGTGTGTGTGTGTGTGTGTGTGTGTTCCGGGGAGAGAGAGAGAGAGAGAGAGAGAGAGAGAGAGAGAGAGAATCTGCACAATCGTCTAATCAAAGCCGACAGGAAAATAAATGAGAAGAGAAGCGAAACAGACACGGGCAGGAGACGAGTATACAAGAGACTGGTGAAAAACCCTCCATAGATAACGCTCAGAACAAAGATTAGCCAGCCCGATGGCACGCTCTGTTACAAACAAACAAGGGAGAGGGGCGAGGGGAGGGGGTGAAGGAGAAAGGAGAGGGGTGCTGATGGCCAATTCTAAACCGTTCATCACTTTAATCTTTTATCTGTTATCTCTGTCATCCATTGACTGGTGTGTGTCCGGCAAACCGCGGTAGATCTGCAGAGATAAAAACCTAGGATTTATTATAGCCGCTTAAACCTACGGCACCATTCTGATAGCCTGCGGAGCCTTCGCACGCTGGTCGAACGGCTTTGCTGTTCACACGCTACGAGCGTGAAGCGAGCGGACTGCGCCGACGGCCTGGCGCTGAACAATACACAAAGAGCGAAAACGTGCAGTCAGCGGCAATTGACTGGCGTGGCGAGGAAAAAATAGGACCGTGTTCTATTCACTTGTGAGCCGACAGCGGGTCGCTTCAGTGGCCCTGGCGAGGAAACATGGCTGAAAATTGCCAAAGGACTGACAATTCCTCTGCATTATTCACGTCCGTCTGGGGATCGAAAACGAACAACCTGCCACGTTTAGACATCACTTCTACATCTTCCCGATAAACGTGTCTCCAGTTCCTACAGACACCCCGGTCAGTCGGCCATGTTGACAGGGGGAACGCAGGTAAGGCGTTACCTGGACCGTTGTCTTTCACCACACCTGTCCAGATGGCTCCAGCACCAGATAGGCGCTCAGCTGATTCACTTCCCTTACACAAAGTTTTTAGTTCATGAAGACACAGACGGTCTTATCTCACGTGCACGACGCGCGCGCATGTGATAAACAGCAATGGGCAACTCTCTCTCTCTCTCTCTCACACACACACACACACACACACACACACACACACACACACACACACACACACACACCAGTCTCCAGGCCACCTGCGTTGCTTAATCTGACTGGCGACGCCAGCTTGGAAAGGAGTTGTTGCCAAAATAAATTTCAATTCAATTTGATTTTTTTTCAGACGTGAATTTTCTCGACAGTTCTGTATGTCTTCCACACAACACTTTCAGCCAATTTCTGAATGAAACGATCACTGACACAATCAAGGAAATGCTACAGAAATGGCCCCTCTCCCTTACAGGCGCCAACTGTAGAAATTCTAGACCTCACAAAAGCCAACTTATGGCAATTTCACGTGTGAGAGCGCCTGCACACTCGAAATACTGATAAGAAACAGGTGGGTGGGTGGGTGTTTGGGAGTTTAACATCCTTTTCCACCACGTAAGGCTGATATCAAAGACGGGACAACGAGAAAAAGGCCAGCACAAACATTTGGTCCCAGCCTGGATTCGAACTCACGACCCGAGCATTGAAAGTCCAACGCTCTACCATTCGGCTATCCCCGGCGGCTCCCCCGCAATACTCATAATGACTGATTAGGAGAGCTCAGAATGCAAGACACTACCGAGTGCAGGCCGTGTCGGTAAGTGAAAAAATCCAGACGTTCTAAATCGTCCAACACCGACTAGATGACTCCTCGATTTTCGTGTCACGTAAACTGTAATGCCTTCCGTTGGCTGTGAGACGCTGTCACTGTGCAGGTGTCTGAGTGGTACGGTGATAAACACTACCAAAAGAAGCTTGGAGCGATTTGTGAGCACAGATAATGTGCCTTTAATATTGTCCTGTTTTTTGCACACGACGGGGTACCAGC
Source organism: Batillaria attramentaria (assembly GCA_018292915.2). Classification (NCBI taxonomy): domain Eukaryota; kingdom Metazoa; phylum Mollusca; class Gastropoda; family Batillariidae; genus Batillaria; species Batillaria attramentaria. Next base: position 502,771 of record JACVVK020000156.1, on the reverse strand, counting down.
TGAAACTCACTTCACGGTGATTCGTTTACAACAAGAATGTTTGCTGCCAACTTGAAAACGTCTAAGTGCTGAGATAAAAGATAAAAATAGTTTTGAACGCTCGTCCCTTGAGTCTGAACAATCACTGACTGCCTACCCTCTTTCACCAAGGCCACAAAAATAAAAAAAAGGTTCTGTTCAAACACGGGTCTACAGGTACCTGCCGTGAAAACAAGCGATGTCAGAACCTCGTCTCTACCATTCAACCCTCTCCGTCATCAGGAGAGACATAAAACTCAAAACTGGCGCTCAAATCGCCACAAAAACAGACGGCAAACGACTTCCACACCTGCGAACGATACAAGCCGATTGTTTGAGCACGTGCAGCTCTCGCAAAAAAACGAGAGTAGCGTGTCTGAAGGCAGCTGGCTTGGGTGGAATGGAAGAGGAAGGTGTGTTAAGAACGATTTTCCAAATTTGTTATCTTGAGTAGCAAGGTGGAGTGTCTTCATAACTATTTCCTTCATGGTTAGAGTTCACCTTCAGAGCTTCTTCCATTAACGCAGGTTTTACGACGAGAAACGGAGAGAACGAGAGAGAGAGAGAGAGAGAGAGAGAGATGCTAACTTTGATGTAGGTGGTACCATCATCGTCTCAGCATGCTACCTACTATAATTATGCTGCCCGTTTTTCGGCGGCACCGGAAAAGAGATACGAGGTTCCCCTTCCCCGGCCGGGCAGAGAGAGAGAGAGAGAGAGATAGAGAGAGACGGGGGGATTTTGGAAAGGACAAGTGTGTCACAGGAGCAAACCTTAGTGATAAAGAGGAATCGGGTGTCACACACATACACACACACACACACACACACACACACACACACACACACACACACACACACATCCACACACACACACACACACACACACACACACACACACACACACACACACACAAACTCACCGACAGTCCTCTGACTAGACAGCTGTGTCTCCACCCCGATCATGGAGTATCTGGGGTAGCCGGGTAGCGGCCTGTCTGCCCCTAACGCCACCCCGTTCTGTGTCCACTGAACCATGCCCACCCGGTCCGCGATAGTACAGTTGAGGACGATGGTTCTGCCCCGGGTGACGGAGATGTCGTTGGGCTGCACCTCAAACCGCTGACGGGCAGCAACTGAAACAAATCAAGTTCATTTTCACTGACGCACGTACTACCGGAAACCGCAAACTAGATCAATTCATCCACACTGAACAGAAACTTGAATGCATGTACCTCCTATCAAGTGTACACTTTCCATCTCGTTTGTTATGTCATGTGAATATCGTACTGTCACTGTATGAAAAGAACACAAAAACACAATGAAAAAACAACAACAACAAAATAACTTCATTTCATCAGCTACAAGGAAATGCGTTTAACTCATAAAAGCCCATGCAGAAATCACAATTTTACTTGAAATCTTCAGATCACTAGAAACCACTTCAAGCCACTATTATGCAATCTGTAGCGGTCTCGGGCCTAGCGGGCAAGGGATGGTAGGGCTGAACTCTAAAGAGTTAACTCGTTTGCTTGCTTGGTCACAGTGTCGGGCGTCTCAAACAAACTAACAAACAGAACGTAAAACCGCGTGTTACTGGAGAAGGTCGAAGCTGGTTGGTTATGACAGAGACTGATAAATGTAGCTACCGTTACTAAACATCCAACCGGACACTATTCAATTCAGACACTGAGGCTAGGCGACAGGCCGGTTATATTCGAGTTTTCCTTGAGAACATTACTAAGACAGGCCTACGGCAAACTCGCACAACCAACAGCAGCATGTAAAGTACAGTTAGTACTCACTGCTATTGACTGCATCAGCTTGTTGTTAACCACCAAAATGCGCGGATATTTCATAATGTTAATGCATTAATTTCATAAAAATTGACGCATTTAGACGAAGATTTACGCACCAGCCCTCTAGACAAAGACACTGCGAGAAATCAGCCGAGTCAGTTTCCAGTATCAAGCCCTAAATGTCCCGAGGCGTGAAACATGCAGTCCCCGTATCCATAAATCTTTCTGTCGCGTTCTTGTCTCAGTTTTTGTCTCAAAACACCTCGAAGATAACCGATCAGCCCACAAAACAACTCCTCATTATCACTACGGAATCACAAAACTTTTTTTTTCTTTGGCCTCTCTCCTCCCCCCCTCCCGCCCTACCCCCCCTCCTCCACATCCCCCTACATCCCCCTTCCGCCAAAGACATCCACCATAAAAAAATAAAGAGGAGGCACGCGCCACCAAGGGACATAAACCTGCAATCAACTGTCAGCCACGCTGTATCCAAACCATCAGCAGCAGCTGACCACGAGTTGTCTGCCGTTTAGTACAAATAAATGCCCCTCGCCCAGCGCTCGTGTGAAGTGAGGTTTATTTTCCTTACAACCAAGCGCAGAGAGCCGGTAGCAACCCCTGGTCCTTCGGCAACAAGGTGCGAGGTGTTTAATTATCTCCCTTATTTTCAAAGCGTCTCTCGATAAGGAGGAACGGTAAGTCTGTTTGACACGTTACCGGAGAGGTCGTGCGTAAAGTAGGGTAGAGAAGCCCGGATGGAAAGGCCATTGATCGTTTCTTCCTCTGGTGATTCTAGAAGAAGGGGAGGTTATGGGGAAAACAGACTGAGCAAACGTATATCTACGCCAACATCCAAGTGAATAACAATGTACTTTATCACCCCAGGTACAGCAGAAGGTGAATGAGAGGAAAATCACAGACAGATCTCATCCGACAGAGCTAAAAGTTATACAACCAAAATTAATAAGCTACAAAGAAACATTAATACAAAAGCGGCGTCGTTGAGGTTGGGTTGGTAGGTTGTTTGAGAGTTTAACGTCCTTTTCAACCACATCAAAGTGACATCTCAGGCGGGACAGCGAGGGGAAAATCAACACAATTTCTTGGATCCCAGTCAGCCGGGATTCGAACTCAGACGCCGAGCACTATCAGCTCGGCTATCCATTTTCTTTGCGTCGGTTGAGGTTGAACTGACGTGAACAATGTTACCACACACACACACACACACACACACACACACACACACACACACACACACACACACACACACACACACACACACACACTGTGGAAAGGTCAAGATCGATGAGCAGCCAATGACAGAGTGACGCGTAACGGAAATCAGGGGAAGCCGAGCTGGTCAATGTCGCCACATGAAAGGAAGAACCCGCCAATCAAAGTGCCGGATGGGATAGAAACACGGCTGGCACGGATATAAAACTGAGATTTCCTGACAAATCAACCTGTCCTGTCCTGTCTTGTCTTTTCTCCGGTTCTGTCACTCGACTTGAGAAAGGAAAGCTGTTTTTACGGTTGATGGCGTTTTTGCGGTCCTTTGATATGAAATGGCACCAACACAAGAAGTCATCAGAAAATACATGCCGTGGTAACATGAAAGACAATTACCCAATGTTCAAAACAAACACGTCGAAAACAAACATGACATATTTAATTTCTAGCAAGAAGATAAAAACTGACGGTGTAAAACTTAAAGTTTCGTCTGATGGCCTTTTTGTGGCTGTTTTTGTGTAACGCGGGACTCACACGCATTCTCACACACGCACCAGATATAAACACATTAAAATCCGGTATTGCGAAAGGTCAGCTCAGCTATTTCTGGTTTACGATTTTAGAACAGTATTTTATTTGGAACTTTTGTGGGCTAAACTGATGTCCAAAACATTTCCAAGTCCGAGTCCAAATACTTAGTCTTTGCACAGAAGCGGACCTGTTCTCCTGCCGTTCATCATTGATTCCTCGTCTGGAGGTTAAACGGTGTGGCAAATGCACATTTCCCGCTAACTGTGTTCCGTCGATCTTTACTCTCCGCCAGCCCTGCCCACCACCCGCTCCAAATCCTAGTCTATCAATTCCTGGGACTGGAAATAACCGAGAATTACTCCTAAATATTTTTTTTCTGGGTCTAAAAATGCGCAGGCCTTGTTCCCCCGAAAATAGACGACACGTGCGTTAAATTACAGTAAAGTATGGGAGGGGGGGGGGGGGGGGGGGGGCGGTAGCACATTTTAGAGTTTCGTAATGGGTGCAGCGGACGGGTGACTAAACAGTACAGCTCTCAGCTGGTCCTTTTCGAGAGGACAAACTTTTGATAAGAAAACAATAACGATGCGCCTTGCCCTCTGCTGGCGCGCTGCCAGACTGTGCATGTGAGATCTTGTTCCTGTGTGAGGCGGTACGATATCAGACATCGTCAACACAGCTCAGAACAATTTGTGATCTACAGAATTATGTCTGAAACTTGAATCGGCCTTCGATACAGGCGCTTTGTCCAAACTGCTTGGTTCACGGACTGGACCAAACACGCAAGCTCAAGAGAACTGCGCGCACTCTCTCACACCCCGACATCGATACATTCATTTCATCTTTGAACGCTTTGAATTGTTAAATCAGCTATTCAACCACGTTACGTGCATACGCATTTACAGACGCCCCCCCCCCCCCCCCCCCCCCAAAAAAAAAAGGACAAAAAAAAGGACAAAAAAAGGACAAAAATATTTACACAAACTGAACGAATTGTGGACCCTGGCTGATTATCTCGGACACCTGGACAGAGCGTCTGCTTCAACATTGGACGTTCCTGCAATAGGGACAACATTACATTGGTACTCCTGAAGCGCCAAAGCCCAACGCATCAACCTACCGTTTCTCAACTTGCTCTGATTTATGTAGGCCAAAGCTCTGTGATCTCGTACCTAGGTATGAATGATATGAAGAAGGCTGTAAATGCTATATACCCCTATTCTGAACCGTACACTCAGGTTCCTTGTTCAACCGGTGTCATACTTTACATCCGAGCTCTGGGCCGAGTGACAGAAAAATCCGGGTAAAAGGGGGAGAAATCCGGGTAAAAGGGGGAGAAATCTGGGTAAAGGGAGAGAATCCGAGGAAATGGGCGAGAAATGCGAAAGTGATCTCTTTACAGTACAGTGTATCTCCGTTTCAAAGAATTCCACAAAATACCGGTAACATCAAAATGACTGACAATATTTTCTATCATAGGAAGTGACGGCTGTTGAACCACGGTTTGCAACTTGATAATGGACGGCAAGTACTGTCAAAAAGGGGATATAACTCTTGTCTTTTATCGACTTGAGAAAGTTTCCCAAGGTTTTGCGGTAGTTAGATGAAATGGCGGACTGATGGGGGAATATCGTGGGGAAACCTGCGTCTTGTCATTGATTACACGGGAGAAATCGCGATGTAAAAACTTTACCCTGTCAAAAATACTGATCCAGCACATAAACTAGGATATTTTTAAGATGGGGCTCTTGCAACAATGGGAGGTAGGGGGCGACGGGGTGGGGGGGGGGGGGGGTATAGAGAGAATGGGGACTGAGGATTGTGTAAGATACTGAATAAAGATATAAAGATTAAAAGAAAATTTGCCTGGCCTTTTTCCTCGTTCCCAAGCATACCGGGCCTATAGAAACGTTGGTCTGATCAGAGTGTGCGAGTCAAAGAAAAGGGAGAATGGTACAGTACACAGAAGATGTAAATTGTCTAAACAAAGAACAGAAGACTAAAAGGAGAGAAAAAACAGAAGCGGCGTTTATTCCTAAATTCTGTACTAGCCTCTCTCTCTCTCTCTCTCTCTCTCTTACATTCCACACAGAATCAATTCACAAAACGGACGGGACTGCACTAACTTTGACAACCGAAATGCCTATACATGTACAAAGAAAAACACACCACCAGCCGACAATGTCGACTAGAAAGTTAGCTGACCACATCACTGACAACACACGGACCGCAGCAAGCACTTAGCTCGACAATGATTGGCTGTCAACTTTCATCTCCTGCCAATCAGGAAACCAGATCACGTGACAATGGCACATGGGAAATAACTGTGGCTGACCAGTCACTGGCCCGTGGAAATCACTGGGGCGTGAAATGATCCTGCAGTGGTGCTAGTCGCGACCTGCTGCAGACAATTAGTGGTACCACAGGTGATGACGTGTCACATATGGCCGCCGGCAGGTTCCAGAACAGGTTAGCCAGGGAACCAAGTACAGAGCCTGCTAACTCGGGCAACCCTCGAAAAATTCTCGTACTAAGCTTCTGCTCGCTACTAACTGCTTATCTTTCCCATTCCTGGGGAGGCAGATTTACGCAAACTAGATCTACCTCATTCAAAACGGTCTTAAAATCGTACCAGATCTAATATAAAGCCAAAACTATGAGTGGTTGAGCTGACACATTTTTAGCGCTTCGAATAAAATTGACAAATGCAGCCAGTTATGGTACAAGCCTCAAGCTCAAAATGTCAAGGCTGCGACACAGGCAGTGGAAGTGTGAAACGCTCGAACCTTCGACCGTTGCACTGAGATGGGCACAGACTGCCATGGGTATAGACTGCCATGGGTATAGACTGCCATGGGTATACACTGACATGGGTATAGACTGACATGGGAATAGACTGACATGGGTATACACTAACATGGGTATAGACTGACAAGGGTATAGACTGACATAGGTATAGACTAACATGGGTATCTATAGACTGACATGGGTATAGACTGACATGGGTATAGACTGACATGGATATACACTAACATGGATATAGACTGACATGGGTACAGACTGAGTCGTGACATGGATATACACTAACATGGGTATACACTGACATGGGTATACACTGACATGGGTATAGACTAACATGGGTATACACTGACATGGATATACACTGACATGGGTATACACTGACATGGGTATAGACTGACATGGGTATATAGACTGACATGGGTATACACTCACATGGGTATAGACTGACATGGGTATACACTGACATGGGTATACACTGACATGGGTATACACTGACATGGGTATACACTGACATGGGTATACAGTAATACACTGACATAGTTTCTGTTTACGTCATTCGAACTAACGCTGCAAAGTTCATAAATTTACAGATGTCTGTCTCGGCCCTGAAATCGACCAAGCACAAACTAACAAAATGCGAAGTAAGTGGGCGTTCCTTTGATCAGACGCGTCAGTGACACCCTCCACTGGCGTTCCGACCTTTTCTGGAAACCTCTCTAGGGAGTCTGCTTCTCTGATCCAGACCTAATTCACGGCACTAGAAACTCAAGCTACACCATTAGCTCCAAGTTTATGTCCAAAGTCCTGTCCACCTTAATCCGGGTTTTACGCTGAAACTTTTGGGATTAACCGAAAAGCTGTCTCCGCGGCGGAAATGTCTTCTGGAATTTCTTGGCGTGTGACGCGTGATATGGCGTCAGAAAATGTAATTGGAATTGTTTTATACGACGTGCTGAACGTGCATCTATAGGTGGTGTAAGTAGGTCAGTCATTCCCTTGTTTTCTTTGTAATTCCTTGTACAGAACTGAGATTAGGCAGCGTGTGTGTGTGTGTGTGTGTGTGTGTGTGTGTGTGTATGTGTGCGTGCGTGCGTGCGTGCGTGCGTGCGTGCGTGCGTGCGTGCGTGCGTGCGTGCGTGCGTGCGTGCGAGAGAGAGAGAGAGAAGGTGGGTGGGTGGGGTGGGTGTTTAACGTCCTTTTCCACCACGTAAGGGTGATATCAAAGACGGGGCAACGAGAAAAAAGGCCAGCACAAATATTTGGCCCCAGCCGGCGGGATTCGAACTCACGACCCGAGCATTGAGAGTCCAACGCGCTACCATTCGGCCACCACGGCTCCCCGAGAGAGAGAGAGAGAGAGAGAGAGAGAGAGAGATGCACGTAAGAACCCCTGGCCGTAATCACTGGCATTTGAGGCCGGCAGTGGCTTAGTTTGACACGAGCATAAACCTGCACACCATTTGCATTTCGATTTCGACCCGCATTCAGGAAAGTGCACCTACTCTCCTCCGCTTTGCCCTACATGTTAACCCCCCCCCCCCCCCAAAAAAAAAAAAAAAATCTTACCATCTTCGTGGCCTTATCACAGCCGTTACGTCTGGCCCCTTAATTCTATCTTCGACCCATTCCTGTAGGTGTCAGAGAGAGAGAGAGAGAGAGAGAGAGAGAGAGAGAATCAGGCGAAGACGTGTGTGTGTGTGTGTGTGTGTGTGTGTGTGTGTGTGTGTGTGTGTGTGTGTGTGTGTGTGTGCCGGAGAGAGAGAGAGAGAGAGAGAGAGAGAGAGTCACTTCCGTAGCCCAAGGCCTGCACGACATAACTAACATCTGCTAGCCGCCCCCCACCTACTGTTTTAGAGATCATCAAAGGGAACACTGTGGCGCACACTGCCCTGGGCAACACACAGCAAACTAACGGTCTGAAAAACGAGTTGACAGAGTGGTTTAGATCCAGAACAACCATCGCTAAATGGCAGAAAAGAGAAGGTTTTCTGTCCGACTACAATCCTGAGCTAAAGAGGCAAGTCTTCTCCAATTATCTGGCAACTGATTCTATTTCAGTGTAGGGCTGGTGTCGGGTAAATGCATGTTGTTTTCTCCAATCACAAAGCTGATTTCAAAGGCGGGGGTGGTGGAAAGGAGTTCTGTGCTAATTTTGGCCCTGTCAAAACTGAACTTGAAGGGATACGACTATAACCCTGGTTGATTTTAACGAGCATGCAAATAGATATTCTGTGTGTGTGTGTGTGTGTGTGTGTGTGTGTGTGTGTGTGTGTGTGTGTGTGTGTGTGTGTGTGTGAGAGAGAGAGAGAGAGAGAGAGAGAGAGAGAGAGAGATTACTTCCTCTTTTTCCTATCATCTGTACCTCGCCACCTATAACCGACGGCAGGTAACTCTCACCTTCAGCCTCACCACGGGAGGCAACTCTGTGGATGCTCCAAACAGACTTTATTGTGACAGACTACTGTCAGTGGAAAAAAAGAACATTAAGCAGCTAACCCAAGACCTGTTTGTTTTGCAAACCCCACTGCTGCTGCTGCTAAAAAAGTCTCGCTGTTTCCTGTTCACGAGACCGGCCACTCTCTCCCCCATGCCCGGCAATATGCCTTTTTTGACGTCATTGTCTTATTTTCCTTTTGACGTCATTCACTGCTCTCGCCATGAATATATCGACGTGAGCGTTGATGTCATCCAACATGCGTTTGTTTCCTAACGCTCTTTAGCCGAACATTCGGGAATTGACTTGTCCTCTCAGTGTGTTTTGAACATCTTGGTGTTGTGATGTTTCCTGTACCCTTTAGCCAAATCCATTACAGACACTGCACAACTTTTAGCGGCGTGCGGGCGCCTAAACCAATGTAGGTCTATTCTACAGAGAGCTTCAACTAAGCCCCTTGTCGATATGTTAAAATAAAACTGTCCAACCAGAAAACAGGAAAACTGACATCATCCCTCCAGACGAGCAACAGAAAGTGTGTTCGTGCTGTGATAATAGAATATAAACTTTGGAACAGATCACACGCGGCGCAGCAAAATGTTAAAAGGCAGGCTTTCTGTTGTCACGTGCTTCCGCTGTGAGTGTGAGCTCTGTTCACAGCGTGTTTTGATAAGAACAGCTAATCAGTCATGTTCCTAATTTGGGGGAAGACAATGCCTGTAAAGACCAGTCATGCAAGAACTCAACCACCTCCTCCCCCCCCCCCCCCCCCCCCCCAAAAAAAAAAAGCCCGGCAATTTTGACCGGAACGCAAAATCCACAATCGACTCGCGAAAAAAACAAACAAACAAAAAAACCCTAACAGTTTTCGCCTTTCTTATAAAAGGAAATTATCGCCACTCCGCGAGTTGCAAAACAGAACTTTGAAAAGGCCGTTAAGATGATTACTGGACCGCAAAAACTAAATTAACCAAGCACAGCTGACTCTCAAGGGGAAACCGACAAACGTCACGGTCACAATGACCGCGGATGAAAGGGAAGCAACCGCTCAACATCCGGTTGCATGCAAGAGTCTGGTGTCTCATCGGTTCTATGCAAATTATCGTCCGAACAACTGAGCTTCAGTTTGGGACAGTTATGCGATATGTCAGTGTGTATTGCGTATTGGAGTGAGTGAGTGAGTGAGTGAGTGAGTTTTTAGGGCTTAAAGCCGCGCAAGCCACAAAGACTAATTCGCGGCTACTACGTACTGGAACCTACTCAAAACAAACTACATGACTGTACATAACTTCATAAGGAAATTCAATGAAGTCAGTCAGCCTGCTCCCCCACGTCAGTCCCCCTTCTACCCCAACCCCACCGCGGTCTTTACGACAACCCCAACCCAAAGCCCTTCACCATACCAACACAACAGCCACCCATCCCCCACACAACCCGCCACCCATCCCCCACACAACCAGCCACCCATCCCCCACACAACCCATCTTCACAGAGTCAAGACGTCTGCCCAAGCGCGCAGCGAAAAACAAACTACACGCTAGAACCTGTTTGATCTCGGAACTTTGGCTAAAACAGAAAGTGTTGAGACTTGGTCGAGTGTTGGCGGTATAGTCCCTGGTTCCTGTCTTTGTCTTTGTGGCCTGTGTCTGTGCTGGTGGGATCTCTCCCGCTACTAGGCACGGAGAGAAAACATGGACTCGCCAGGTCCGATTCTTGTGATGACACCAACCTCTGGCAGTGGAAACACCTGAAAAAACTTGCCACCACACTGTCGGCATTAGGGATGGGGGGTCCAAGCGGGGATTGCTTTTCACAAGAACCACCTCCTGTACCCCTATACCCGCCAACAAGACTGCAGCTGGTTTGGGTTCATTTACAACCATGATCACTACCTTACAGCCTATTTCGAGTTTAACGAAACCGGCACTAAAGTACTTACTGAATTAGTCTTGCACGTGGGACAAGTCATGTTCAGTTTCAGTCGAGTTCTGATCATCGATTCCAAAACACAATGATCTCCTTATTTCTACAGATCCTCATTATTCTTATTCTTATTCTTATTATGATTATTATTATTTCTCGTGAAAAACACAGACCGTTAGTTTTGTTCAAACTAACCATTCTAGTCTCAGAATCCATAAAAATCCAAAAGCCTCGGTTTAATTTAAAAAAAAGAAAGAATTTTCAGTTAAAGAGGGTCACTGAGCTACCCGAATTACTAATTGAAGAGAGTTTGAAAGTTCTAAAAGTTACCTCCCTTACATGAACTTTCGCAAACTCTACCTTTCAACACAAGTAATCATTCTACAACAACAGACTTCACTGAATGGGTTCAAACCGTCGTCAGTATAGCAGTGGGCGGTTAACAGACGCAGCGTGTAACTGTGGGTGGCACAGTCTGGTAGCCGGGAGGTGGGCTCGTCAATGTAAAGTATTGTGTTTGTGATAAATAACAAGGGGAACTACAGGCCTCAGACTGCCTCGTGCAGATAAAACCCTTTACTTGTGGCTGGAAACACACGGCTGTGGCGGATGGGCAGGGCGTGTGTTCTTCTGGTGTGGAGATAATTACACAGATAAGTGTGTTTGTGTGTGTGTGGACGGAGAGAGAGAGAGAGAGAGAGAGAGAGAGAGAGAGAGAGAGAGAGAGAGAGAGAGAGAGAGAGATCCTTTATTTTAAAACGGAAGAAGACCATTTTCAAACTTGCCGTTGCTACATACCATAAAAAAGAAAATTCAGAAGAAGAAAATGAAGAAAGAAAAGAAATTTACATAAGAACAGGAGAGAGAGAGAGAGAGAGAGAGAGAGAGAGGCTGCTTTGTAATACTGTCTGCGAGCAAGACCTGTGTTTGTGTAGTGCAAGACAAAAAGCAGAATAATATTTTTCTAATGCGTCACGAATGATATCTGACACCGTTAGCTGAAGGCTTAATATCACTCAAAATGCCACGCAGAATCAAACAAATACATACACAGACTTGTGCAACAACAACAACAAGATATCACAATGTTTGTTCATGTTCTATAATTATCAGGCTCTTAAAAGCCCGAACACCCCATGGGCCTTTACGAGTAAACGAACAATTCGTCAATATTTCACACACACACACACACGCACGCACACACACACACACACACACACACACACACACACACACACACACACACACACACACACACACACACACACACACACACACACACACACCAGATAAACAAGAAAGAACAGATAAGCAGCACATCAACCAACCCTTCCATCCATTCTACTATACCTGGAAAACGGGACTTTAAAAGCGTCATGAAAAGGAAATGCACTTCCACCTTTCCTCCAGCTTACAGACATTTGGCATCCATCACAGCATTCGTCTATTCAACCATCCAATTCACCTCTCACTCACTCAACCAACCAACTCACCACTCACTCACTCCACTCACTCAAGCGAAAGAACTCACCACATGTTGACAGCAGAATGACGCTGAAGACACAGGACCACAGTTGTGTCTGCAGTCGTCGTAATGACGAGCTTCGTGACGATGAAGACCGCGGCCATGACGATGCTGATGACGACAGTGACGGTGACGACGTCGTCATTGGTGATGACGACCTGGACGGCAGCCCACACAGCCGGCACACTGTGTCTGTTTCCATGTTAAAGTTTATCTGTAACACATGAGAAAAGAACACTGTGAGACATAAACGGCAACACATAATCAGTAACACAGTAACACACAGCAACACTCAGTAAAACAGTAACACATTGTAACACATAATCAGTAACACAGTAAGTTACACACAGCAACACTCAGTAAAACAGTAACACATTGTAACACATTATCAGTAACACAGTAACACACAGCAACACTCAGTAAAACAGTAACACATTGTAACACATAACCAGTAACACAGTAACACACAGCAACACACAGTAACACAGTAACACTTTGTAACACATAATTAGTACATGTAATACAGTAACACACAGCAACACACAGTAAAACAGTAACACATTGTAACACATAATTAGTAATACAGTAAGACAATGTAACTCACACCAGATATGTTAGGAGGTTGTGACACAAACTACGACAAAACAGGAAACTGTAACACATTGGAACACACTACTAGTACCTGCAACACTAATACTGTAACACACAAACAGTTAAACGGGTCATTAATTTTATTCATTAAACGTGGTATAACAACCACAACAAAGTGACACATACACCGAGTTTCAGACTGAAACCGTATAACCCAAATATGTCATCTCAAAGACTGAACTTCCTGTCAAAATATGGACAGTTATTTCTGCACAACGATTCTGTCTGCCTTGCACCCAAATAAAGCTTGTATTGGAAATCATATCAGCAAAACCGCCCTCACTATTTTGACAGGAGCATCAATGAACTTCTCAACGTCAGCTTGACAAGTAAGAGAACCCGCCTGGTATCCGAACAAGGAAGCCAATAAACTGAAGAAAAAAAAAAAAAAGCAGTGTGGAGATGAAATGTCAGTGGAGCCGCCAGCCGCCTCTGTAGTAAAACCCAAACAGCAGGTCTCCTACAACTTGTCAAACCACGCAGACGAGAAACCGAGACACGCAATCGAACGAGGCAGGTTGGAAGAAAGCTACAGAGAAACACGGGAAAACTAATACATCTTCAGGGGTTTTGTTCTTACAGCACTCGATGCAAAAGCTTAAGATATATCTAAGTCGTGTGTTTGATCAAAGACTTTCCTTTCACGAACTTGAAGGACGCACGTTTTCCCAAAAAAGTCTGCACGCAATCAAAACCCAAATAAATTTGACATCAAGAAGGCGGTGACATTAAGATGTGTGGGGGAAACGGGAGTAGGGGTAGGGGTGGGGTGGGGTGGGGGGAAGGGGTGGGGTGTGTGTGTGTGGGGGGGGGGGGGGCACCTTTTCACCACACATCAATCACACTATGTCAGCAACGATTTACGAGGAAGAGATCAATCACGATTTTATTTTTCTTTCATTCGGGATTCGACCTCGCAACTCCTTCGTTCACAGTCAAACGCTCTTAAAGCACGGCTACCCCCCCCCCCCCCCCCCCCCCCCCCCCCGCGCACGCATACCGTCTTCCATATCTTGTGTCTGCATCCACAGGGCCCACATTATCATGGCAAGAATAATGTATGTGCACATGTCATCACAAGTGGCCGTAATTATGCGCTTTGGCCACGCCCTGGGCCCTGGCCCCTCGTAAACTTGCGCTCGTAAGGTATTTGTCCCGTAAACTATGACAGCGACAAGCAAGAGGCGTCACGTTCCTTAGGAACTGACCATCGTACAGCAGTATCTATATATAGCGAGAGACACTTCATCACAATTTCTGACTCGCCCACACACAGTGTTAAAGGCACGTCTTCCGAATTATCTACACTCACAAATCTGTTCGGACTTGTTCTGGTCTTGCACCATTTAGACAGTTTGTGAAACAGACTGGCACTGAGCCAAAAGAAACCAAACGCGAGGCGAAGAGCACTGCGTCTGCTACAGCCTACGCGTTGATTAGAAGAGCTTCGGGTCGTTGTAGTTCTTCTTCGCACGGTCAGCAGACGTCACGGTCGGTGTAATGCATACAGAACTCTACTTGTCATTCATACGCGGACGATTTCTAGCGTATGTGCACATTAGTAAGCGCAGCTGTTCCAAAACAGAAGTTGTCTTCTGTGGTTAGTTGTTTGTTTGTAAGTTTAACGTCCTTTTTCACAATGAACTATATATATATGGGTGATATCACAGACGGGGCAAACAGGAAACAACCAGCTCCTACACCAAGCCGGGATTCGAACTCACGACCAAAGCACTGAATCCAAGAATACTTGAAAGTCTTACGCTTTATCGGTTCGGCTATTCAGACTCCTGTGCCTTCTGTGAACTAGGAATGTTAGAATATGGATCTTTAAATCGGACCACCAAAAGTCAGCGTCTCCGTGCCAGTTCTCTACTCATGAAGTCTCGCGGACGATATCAGACAGGAAAAAAAAAACTACTTTGGGAAATTGAGACGTAAACATGAGATAATAAACCCTTTATTACGCACTTCAAAAGACTCAACCAATCGCACGATTAGCGACGGTTAAAAGCCTTCCACTTCATGCAAAGAGTCTGCCTTCTGACCGCCTATCTCCGTCATGTCACAACATTGGGGCAGGCAAAAACAAGAAGTGGTGGAAGACATTAGCGATGTGAGTGTGTGTGGAGGTCTTTCAGGTTAGCTGTGTGGTGAGGGTGAGAGTAGGGTAAAAACTGTTTTCTTGTGTATCATAAGTCAGATTGGGAGTGAGTCTTTCAAGTGGATGAAATACTTTGTTCAGCGTGTCATGGTGGCAGAAAACGTTTAGTCATGACAGAAAATATCTACTGTTCCGAAATGACACTTTAAATCTATAATTACTGACCTCCCCCGTCCCCTCTGACCCTGCTCCCTCACCCATACATACCCCCCCCCCCAACACACACACACACACACACACACACACACACACACACACACACACACACACACACACACACACACACACACGCCCTCTTCCCGCTTTAGCTAAGCGCTGCCGCTTTCGTTAGATACTGATTTAATGTCCGTAGATGGTTAATGTTAAAAACGATATTCATGCGAACAAGTCCCTGGTTTAAGTTACGTTTTGGTTTTACACAAGGGACAAAAACAAGTTCCCATTTCATTTTAACTTTCAATCCGCTATTTGATATTGTTTCAAACGGCCGAAGGGAAACGTCGATGTGACTTTGCTACATCACTTTCAATTCATTCTGTTGGGAGCCCTCCACAAAAATACAATCCTTTTAACTCCCGCATGATTCTGTAGTTGGCTTCTTTACAATAAGCTGCCTCCTCTGAGCTAACAGCCTGCAACAGACCCAGAGGCACAGAACAGAAACCTCGACGTAACTTAAAAACAAGAACCAGAAATCTGAGACTCTGAAAGCAATTTGGGGGCGATCTCTGGAATTTCTGTCTAATGCCTTTCGATTCTGCCTGCTCCCCCCCCCCCCCCCCACTCCCTTTGCTGTTTTTGGCCGATCTCTGAACTGACGTTGAATAAGACGCGACTCTTCACTTTAGCAATCACTCCAATTTCTTGGCCCGAAAGTTGTCGTGTGTGGGATTCGAACTCGATCCCAAAGCTTTTGAAGTCTCCTTCGTCATCATACACCCACGCCACCAAGTTGAGATAGCATGCGCGTTTGAAACACTGCACTCCTAACATCCGAAAGGAAAAACGATGTGCAATATGCTAGAGTGTTTTTCCACCTCTGCCTTCCTGTGTTTCAGAGTCCTTTGAAGTTTTCTCCTACCAACCAAAAACTCAGATCTATACAAAAGAAAGAAAACAGGAAAAGAACGTGCAGGTGAATTCAGTAAGCAGAAACTTACTACATTTCCCTTTTGTTTTCTTATCAATACCACGTCTTAGTTTCACACCTTTTCCTCTTATGTAGACTATAGGTTTCCTCGGAATACCACCGAAGTTTCTGATTGACTTACAGAATGTTCTAGCGCACAAGAATGGTATGAGTAGCGTGCACGTTTTTGTACGCAGAAAAATGACAATAGACTGCATTATACACTACTTTGTGTGTACATCGCAGATGAAGACGAAGACGAAACATCATTCGGAAAGTCTGACGAATCAAAAGCACACTTCAAGCCAAACAGAAACTACAAAAAAAGTCTCTATCAGCCAGGACAACTAGAAACCAACTTCACAAAAACATTTCACTACACTGACGGCGTGCAATATTTGCTTGAACGGGTTCCCCATCACTCAGTATAACCGAGTAATCTCCCTTAATATAAATGACTGGATCTAAATTCTAAGTTGAAGACAATTTATACTGAACTACTAGAGTACTAGAGGCCTAAACATTCGTTATCTATACAGCTGCGTTCCAAATGGGCGGGGGGGAGGGGGGGAGGCGGGGGTAAAAAGATATTTATTTTTTCGATGGCCACAGTTGCCCAAGAGACGCTTTTCCCATTGGCTCCTTTATTTCCTCATTATGCAAAACAGCAGCAGTTCCATAGTAACGGTTCACCACGCTCAAACTTCCAAATAGCTCCCGGATGATAATGTAAACATGTGCTAAATGTTCAGACATGTCGTTAACAACTTACTGTCGCCTCTTCAGACGGAAGGAAGCTTACAGAAATGGACCTCTGGCATTTTTATGATGACGATCTTTCCCCGTGGGCAGGGGCTAATTGTTTCTGTGTACACGGGACCTCCCGTAGGGAAGAAGGAAGAACTTAGAAGTTAACCCGGGCAACTGTTTGATTTGACACAACCGACTTTCTGCAGCTGTAACCTGCAAGCGTCTGACACAAACGACTTGTTGCTGATTTAACCTGGGCTAGCAGTTAATGCGTCTGTGTGTGGGACAGTTTACAAGATTTTTGGCCTTGCTAAATATACACAATCAGCAATATATCAGACAGATCTGTTCTTGCATCGTTCTAACTTTCAAAGCCCCATCTTCTTCACGATGAACATGTTTTAGTTGGCTGGCTCCGAAGATTGCGTCTGCATCCTCCATCAACTGGTGGAGAGAGAAAGCCGGGGGGTGGGGGGGGGGGGGGGGGAAGGGGGCGGGGGAGAGAGAGAGAGAGATTCAACTGCGATGAAAGCGATTACTAGACATACACGAGCTACTTGCCTTCGGTGCAATACGTCAAAAACTAAAAATGCTCCACAAACGTGTACGCAAACGTGCGGACGGACACACACACACACACACACACACACACACACACACACACACACACACACACACACCACACACACACACTGTAAGTACGACAGAGTCTAGTCTCTTTTTAACTTTCTTTTGAAAAACATGGTGACGGAGTTCAAAACACTCCATTCACCTGTGTGATAAATTTCCTTGGACAACGAAAACTCACTGGTAATGTTTTGCTGTTTCCACAAAAATCACCACCGTCTGTAAAAACCCTCTGATTGTCAGCTCTGTAAAAACCCTCTGATTGTCAGCTCTGTAAAAACCCTCTGATTGTCAGCTTCGATTCCTTTTACTGCTACAGCAACTTTTTACGACGCCGAAATTTTTGTTTGGAAATGTCATTAGGCGTGTGTCGGGTTTTTCGTCCCTCAACCCACGTCCAACCATAGATTCTTGTTCGATTCTTTGAGGTTGTTCCGTGCTTCAAGTTGTCGTCTGTTTTTATGATTTGGAGGGCCTTCCTAGTGCCGTGTTTTTATTTTTAATCATTCTTTTATTCCACGGTTCGGCAAGTGGACGAGCTAACCGTCTTCACCAAAACCCCATGTTCCGATTGACACGGCTTGATTCACTTTGCTTCAGGAGAACGGAGAGAGCGTCTTCGTTTAAATTGCTTCTAAGACAACCCTCTATTGAGCTTTATCGCCTTTTTTGTATCAATTTTGTCGAAATTGGTGTTGAGGAAATTTTAATGGCGCTTTTTGGGATCCTTTAACATTTCCCAAATTGGAGGCAGCCAAGTGCTGCTAATTTTGTTATCTTCCGAAAATTGAATTAAATGATAACTGTCTTTCACAACAACAACAACAACAACAACAAGTTTGAAGATGAAAATACTGTTTTCACAATTAAGGTAGTTGTCTCGCTCCCCGCAACCTGCTGTATACGCTAAGGTCGTTCTGACGTATCTTTCACCCCCTCCCCCATGACGTCAGAGTCTCGGTGACGTCAAACGAAAACGAGAGCCGGGGGGGGGGGGGGAGAGAGACAGAGACAGAGAGAGAGAAGGGGGGGGGGGTGTGACATTATCACCCTATACCTTGTAAAACAGACATGACATTTGACTGTCGATAAACTTACCCTGAAAACTACGTCCGACACAACACTTGAATCACAAAACCCCATTGATCTCCCGAAAGCCGAGACCACAAATCAGAGATGATGTCAAGAAGGGAAGTAATTCTCCCTGCCCGCCAGATGACCCGAGAACAGTAACTTCTCGCGAGATAAATACAGCATGCACGCTTCCAATAGCAGATCTGTATGAGTGTGGGGGAGGCACAGCAGGATATGGGCTCGCCATACATCTGTTTTGGGATTCCTTTTGCTAACGTGAAACTGCTTTTAACCTTCGGGGCACAGTATTCTGAGGACTGGCCTTTCAATAAGGAAGGTCGGTATCTTTAGAAACTTTCAACCTCTTCAACCGAAAGAATCGACCAGCAATCTGTCAGCGTTTTCAGCATTTTCACACACTAGAGTCTCGATACCGTAGTTACAGAAAAGGCAGCTCCAGTTTCCATCTTTAAGTTCAAACCGAAAGAAGCCAAGAATGTTCTCCCAAAAGGTTTCTTTCCTCTTAATTATCACAAAGTTTTGCACACTTGGGCCATATTACACCGCCATTATCATTTGCGGGTGATTATCTTCCCCACTTCCACCTCCACCACAAGACCCTAAGTTGAGTCAGTCAACTACACCCCGGGTTCACCCCTAGTTTACCTCCACTCGGTTCAATAGCGCTTGCACTACATTCTCTGCACGTCTAACCCTGACAATGACGTAGGGAAACTTACGTCATGCCTGCCGTGATGCCTTGATGACAGCATCATATCATGACGCAAGGTGCATGTTTAGATCTGAAATGCGAGTTGGCCCTGCACCCGGGTTCAACGCTGGTCCGTAGCAGGACCCGGGTTGGTGAAATGCAAACGGACCAGCCCGGGTTTCACCCAGTAAATGTGGCAAGTGTAAACAGCCACTAAGATAAACACCAAATTTATCTATTCCAGTTCCTATTCTGAATTTGCTTTCATTTTTTTTTTGGGGGGGGGGGGGGGGGGGAGGGGGAGCAGGAGGGGTTGGGGGAAATGAAATGAAATGAAATGAATTTTATTTTCCAAGGATAAAAGATTAGGTAACATGACCTCTATTAAATCTTGTCCTTGCTAAACTAATCTTCACACACACACACACACACACACACACACACACACACACACACATCAGTAGAAGCAACAACAACAAACAAAAAAAAAAAAAAAACAAAAAAAAAAATGCAATAAGGAAAACGATGTGGTTACATAGGTGAGTTAGGAAAGAATGTAAACAAATACCGGGTGGAGTGGTCTGTTAAACCAACGTAATGATTATCACGCAATAAGAAAACGCAAAAGGCATGTTCATAAATTCAAGACAAACAGAAATAAAAAAAAAAAAAAAATGATCAGTGAGTTTGCAAATATTTGTGCAGTCGGGCCTTGAAGGTGGGCATGGACGGAGCTGCTTTAACTACGGATGGAAGTGAATTCCAAAGAAATGCGCCAGAGTAGGAGAGACTTGTCTTGAATAGGTCTAGGCGAGGCCTGGGTACGAGCAGATCGTTCCTCGCAGTCCGATAGGGCGTTTGGGATGGGTAGAATAGGTTTGTAAGATAAGATGGGGTTAGCGACTTTGTAATTTTCCGCATGAGCACACATTTATTGAACACTAAGCACTTAGGGAGGGGGAGCATTTCAAGGGTCTGAAGCTTTTCGTCAGTGTTGATAGAGCACTTGTCGAGGATGAGCTTGGCGGCCCGGCGATGCAGGGAGTTAAGCCTCTTTAAGCCGGCTCCACTACAACCGTCCCACACTGTTGAGGCGTAATCTAGGTGGGGCTGTATATGTGCGTTATAAAACAGTTTCCGGGTGGGGACATCGGTAAAGTGTTTGAGTCGGGACAGCAAAAAGAGATTTTTGGAAACGGTTTTACATACACTGTTAATATGGGCATGCCAGCTAAGCTGATCATCGACAATGACGCCCAGCAGACGATGCTCATGAACCTGTTTAATGTCTTGAGAGTTAAGGGATAGGTCTAAAGAAAGTGGGTGTAGCTGGTGTTTTTGTCTTGTGGTTATAATCATGGATTCTGTCTTAGACGGGTTGGGTATCATGTAGTTTGCACTACACCACTCAGAGACCTCGTGCAGGCTTTGTTGAAGTGAGACCTTGATGGAGTGAATGTCGGAAGATGAAACATCAAGTGACGTGTCGTCAGCGAAAAGACTGCATCTGACTTGGGGATTTGAAATGTGAAAAGGCAGATCATTTATATAGAGAGAAAACAGGAGTGGGCCCAGTACGGAGCCTTGGGGCACGCCGTGTTTTATGAATCCTTCACTGGAACGCTTACCATTAACAAATACATACTGAGATCTGTCAGTCAGATATGACCGGAAAAAAGCCACAGATTCCGTGCTGATATGATAGGCTGCCAGTTTCTTGGAGAGGAGATGAGGGTGTTAATTGTATCATGGCACATTTCAGCCCCCATCTGCTCGAGCAGAGAACTAGGTAACACACCACACACTAGTCCTTGTTTAGCATGGAGCAATTCGACCTGTCACGCGGTTATCTTTCCCTCTAGACGCTCCAGGAGTTACCTTTCTTGTGCTAAGAATAGTTCTCACCAGCACTGCACTGCCTGTTTCGTCGCGATATTCTGAAGCTGATTTTGCCGATGCCTCCTTGTGACATGGTAGATTTGGGTGTCTCGGTTTGCCTGATTCATTTCCATTGTAAGGTTAGGTTTCCCGAGACACGATTGGGAATGTTCCTGACTTCGCTATCGGAGAGTTCTGCGCGTGTGGCTGATTGGCTGTTGCCTGGAGCAGACGCCGTAAATGTGGCAGGTCAGTCACATGACTGTTCTGTGTATCGTAGACTATGGCTAATAGGACACGTGTTAAATGCTTCAACCTAGGTCGATCTGGGCTGATGACAAAAGCACGCTATCATGATGACGTGTGCAAAATTCAAGTAGAGCCCTCTCCGGGCCGTCATATAATGTGTAAAAATGCACAGCCAATCAGCGTCTGCTCGTTCAGGTCATATATAATATCACAGGAGGCGGGAGTCTGTGTGTGTGTGTGTGTGTGTATGTGTGTGTGTGGGGGGGGGGGGGTGAGAGAGAGAGAGAGAGAGAGAGAGAGAGAGAGAGTGGGTGGGTGGGTGGGTGGGTGTGTGGGGTTTTAACGTCCTTTTCCACCACATGCGGGTGATATCAAAGACGGGGCAACGATGAAAAAGCCAGCACAAATATTTGGCCCCAGTCGGGATACGAACTCACGACCCGAGCATTAGAAGTCCAACGCTCTACCATTCGGCCACCCCGACTCCCGAGAGAGAGAGAGAGAGAGAGAGAGAGAGGAGAGAGAGAGAGAGAGAGAGAGAGAGAGAGCTGATACATCAATACTCGGTGACTGATGTAGAGAGAGAGAGAGAGAGCTGATACATCAATACTCGGTGACTGATGTAGAGAGAGAGAGAGAGAGCTGATACATCAATACTCGGTGACTGATGTAGAGAGAGAGAGAGAGAGGTGATACATCAATACTCGGTGACTGATGTGGCAGTTTTTACTTCTCTCCACTACGGAAACAAGCGAACCTGACGTTTCCAGAAACAAAGCGATATTAATCTGTTGATCAGTTGCCATGTGAACCAGGTCCAATTAACTGCTTAACCGCTACTCATTTCCTGCTTTTACACACCAATACATCATCACAAAAAAGGGAGGCAAGCCAAAAACAGGGCCCGCTACCACATCACTCATACCTGACACGACGCTTGTTATCTTTTTACACGCACTCAAGGGAGGTAACAAGGTGAGGGTTAAGCTTGTGTGGTCTCAGAAAAGAAAGGGTTAAAAAACGCGGTAGAGGAGTGAACAACAGAATGGCTGTTCCACTCTGTCACGTGATGATAAGACATGGAGAGTGTTTATAATCAAAGTCGCATCGTCCGACCAAGGTGCACAGCCAGTACATTCACTTTTGAGAAATCCAGGAAAATGGAACATGGACAGATAAAACATTACAAAAGTGTCGCCAAATTTATATTCAAGCTAAAAGCTTCTTGGCTAGAGCAGTCAGCAAAGTCTCGACAGCTAGCGGAAGCGGAAATCTGAGGATTCATGGGAAGGACCGAGGCGCTGCGGTCACCTAATTATGAAAAACACGTACATCGCGCACCGCTTCTAACTTACTGTGGTTTCGTCTCACACATGCTGACTGCTTCCTTTTCGGCTAGTTGAAACAAACCTGTATAGTGAACCCAGAGATCAACAAGACAACCTGAAAATGGAAATTTCCTGCAGTAAACAATGTCCTGTTCTGGGGTCAGTAGGAACTGAAACCTGAAACTGCCGTCATCTGGAAAAGAGTCTAAGCGCCTATAAAATCCACGTTATATTCACCCTTTTTCTTCCGGAAGGACGGTAGAGAAGAGAAAAAGACTTAAATCGACTTGTCTTGGGTCTATCCTCAAACTACTGAACTGGTTCTTGTAGTAGTACGGTGCACTCAGCAGCAGAATGGACGCGTACCACTACCAGCGCCACTTTCATCTTCAAGGACGTTCTCATCATCACCCACACACCGTGACCCTACATGCTACAGAAACTTGACCAGGGTCCAATATCAACAAGCCCGGGTAGTAGGAGATAGCCCGTGAGGCATGTACACCCCCTGTAGCTACTAACTGACACTTGGTAAACACACAACAAACTGCCACACAGACGGACGCGAGATTTGGGCCAAAGCACTAATTGGGCAAACCATACTCGGGGAGCGTTCCTCTTTCTCTAGACAGCTGATTAGCAGGTAACTTGCAAGGCTTTTGATGAATGCGGTTCACAATACCTGACTTCCGTCGGCTGTAGCTGAGTGTAATGTTTTACGTACAAGAAGCACGCGCATCATTAATCTTCAGGTAAGAAAAAGGTGCAAGGTATGTGCGTGTGGTGCGTGTTGTCGATCAAAGAGAAGCAGACACAAGACGGGGTAGGATGGAATCGAGGTAGACGGGTGGCGGAGATGGGTAGATCTATACGGGAGAAAAAGTCAGCTGTTTACATCGGCTGGTGGTTTTAATTCCCCTTGTGGAAAAACTCCACGCAAAGAAACACCAGACACTGGCTTTGTTGTGATCATCACCCAAAGACCGAGGCAAGATAACAGCCACACCTGTTTGATGTTCTTGTATCTTTCGTCTCAAACTTTTCTGTCAACACAATTTCTCCCAGTTAGATTCAGGCTAACGTCATCTTTGATCTCCCACATCAATTTTTACGTATTCATGACGTGAAACGTACACGCTGCGCTTGGCAATCATGGCATAGCCCGGACCGCGCTATTTATTTGATGCATTAGAGACAGACATCTGCACGGGAAAAAACACAAAGGAAAAGTTTTGTATTTTCAACCCCCCCCCCCCCCCAAAAAAAAACAAAAAAAAAACAACAACAACAACAACAACAACAACAAAACTATTTGAGTGGGTTCTTCACTGACGGCACAAAAGCTGAAACCATTCCACCAAGGAATCCAGACACAGCGTAAAAAGGCCTTCTCACATTCTGGGAGCATCTCTGAGCAAGAATGTAAAAGCTAGAAAAGCTAGACATGAAGAATATCAATGTGATCCCTGGCACTGCCCTCATGACGGCCGGGCCATAAAAGTTAAAACTGATTTGTTATCCGTGTGGATAACACAACCAAAGCCAGTGACAGCCATGTCAAAGTTATCGGGTCGCTAGTTTTGTGGCCGTTGCTAGATGAAAGCGGGCACTTTGGCAAGAGGGACGTTTTGAAAACATTCCTACGGCTCGTGGCTTCAATACCTCCCGCCTCCTGTCTGTTGTGCAATGAAGCGTGACGCCACCTCCATGATGTGGAGGATTCTGGCAGCATGTCGGCTTTTTGCTCGCCTTTGATCCTCCGCCTGCAAATGGCGGCAGCGTCCGGGAGGAGCGAGTGTCACGAGGGATGATTTGCTCCGATTGGCTGTGTTCATTCGTTCCGAATGACGTAACACGCTGAGGAGGCGGGGTTCTGACAAGGGACGCAACCAATTTGCACAAACTCATAAATATGGCGCTTTTTCCAACCCCCATCCCCCCCCCTCTCTCTCTTCCCCTGAACTTTTTTGGGGATAAAATCGTAGCACCAACAGGACATGATCTTGTGAAAATATGGAGGAAATAAGACAGAAAGTGTCAACTATACTTGCAATGTGAGTATGTCCCCATACAAGGAGACCCCCCCCCCCATCTCTCTGTCTCTCTCTTCGTTGTTGTTGTAAAAGTTTGATAACGCAGGCTGAGGGTCATGTCATTAAATAGGAAGAAATTTAACAGGAGCTGAAAAGTACGATGACGATGTGTGTGTGTGTGTGTGTGTGTGTGTGTGTGTGTGTGTGTGTGTGAGAGAGAGAGAGAGAGAGAGAGAGAGAGAGAGAGAGAGAGAGAGAGAGACTAACGTTGCCTACCACAAAAATGTACAAACTAGAAAACAAACAAACAAACAAAAAACTTGAAGGAATCGACCAACATAGTCCATCCAACTGGGTCCACAACCAAAAACAACTTCAGAAGTCGATAATTTAAATCACTCCTCCCAAAGCAGAGCGCCTGTGTCGGCCATGTTTTAGTTTTCATGCGCATGTTTCCGCGCAGATCGAAACCGTCCCCAGATTGATGTAAAAATCTCACTTGAGACCGACTTCTCCACTACCTCCATTCCAAGCATCCTTCCCATAATATTATTGCCAATCGGCTGCTTCCCATTGATTCATATCGCCAATCATTTCACCCACAAAAAACCTCCCGCCATCTTGAAAGGAGCCATGCGTTCAGTGGAGCCCTCTGGTGGTGGCTTCTGCTTCAACTGCTTTATTGCCGCGCCAAGAGGCAGCCGGCGGGCAGAGTTATTGGCCTTCGTGTTTTTTATCGGTTATCCTTTCGGGTCCAGACCATAATTTTTCTGCCATTCAAACATGGCTGCGGATTGCAGTGTCAAGACTAACACGTCAATATGGTTGTCTGAATCCGCATTTCATATTCTACGTGTTATTTCCTTTCGTAAAATGGAAATGTTTCCAGCAGTGACGTAACTGCTGCCATAGCCCGGGCAAAAAACACACACATTAAAATTAGAGTCATGAGGTCATAACATAAAAGAGAAGTGGGCCTTGCCGTTGGAAAAAGCATGAAAGTCAATAAAACCTTGTGGCAAAAGATGGAGAAGAACATTAAATCGAGGAAAGCAGCCACCGCCCCCTTCGGTTCGGAGCAGTTTACATTTCTCTGGTATTCTCTTTGCCGTAAAGACGAAACAACAATTACTGTGGGACTTTGTGCAATGATTAAAGTAAACTTCCGGTAATCTTAATTTCCGTACACCTTGTAAGCACAGAAAACCACTTACAGCTGAACAGAGAGAGAGAGAGAGAGAGAGAGGCGCCTGGTTTTGAGGGCAAGCACGCCCCATTAGAAGTTCTAAAAACAAAAGCATGCTGGGTAATTCGCCTGGAGAAATCAAACGTTACCAGTACCAACTGAATCAAACTTTAACCAAGTATTTCTGTAATGAGGTAACTTAGAGAGTAAAAACAATATGTCAACTGTTGCTGTTCACTGCCCAAAAGATTCTGCGGAATGAATAATGATAAGAAGTCAATGGTGGGGTGGGTGGGTGTTTGGGGGTTTAACGTCCTTTTCCACCACCTAGGGTGATATCAAAGACGGGGCAACGATGAAAAAGCCAGCACAAATATTTGGCCCCAGCCGGGATCGAACTCTCGACCCGAGCATTAGAAGTCCAACCATTCGACCACCTCGGCTCCCCCAAGTCAATGGTGGAATCAATACGTGACCATCTCATACGCTAAAATGGCAAACGGCAGCCATCCAATCAAACTGTTGCTTGTATCTTACTTCAACACGTGACCTACACTACATCAACCCAGGCCAGCCGACCGATCATCTCTTGTCTGGCAATAGATTCCATGCGCAAACTGCAGTGCATGTTTTCCTAAAGGCCGCGCCAATTTCTGCAGTCTATTGCAGGGGAGAGAAAACATGAAAGGCATGCGAGTTGTCTGGCGTGTTAGTTTTGGTGGAGATGGACCGACGTCTCTCTTTCTCTTGTGTCAGATACTGGCCGGGGTGGGACGAGCCTTCCTTGTAATTGGTTTCCCTTCACTGGCCACGTTAGGGAAATAAAGATGCGGGCAGCAAAAAATGGAAATGCGTTTTGAAATTCACCTCTTTTTTTGGGCGGGACGTAACCCGTCCTCTTTTTTTTTTTTTTTTTTTTTGGGGGGGGGGGGGGATTTTGTCTTCAGCTTCACCAAAAACCACCACTGTGACATCATCCAAACATAGCCCCCCCCCCCCCCCCCCCCCGCCGTCCCCTTGCTCAGTTTTTTTTTTTTTTTTTTTTGGGGGGGGGGAATGACTTAAAATTTTTATAGTTGGTAGTAGTAGCAAGGACAGGTTTGAAACCTGGCTCTGTTCAGTAGTCTAAAAGCTCTTCTTTGCAAGGTAAGGCCAACACTCTCTCTCTCTCCTCTCTCTCTCTCTCTCTCTCTCTCTGCGTGCGTGCGTGCGTGCGTGCGCGCGCGGATGTAAATATCCATTTCCCTACAAATGTGGAAACCAATACCGCGGCTAGTCCGTAGCCTCACAGCCACACAACTTCTTGACAATCCCGCTCTCCTTCAGGACGTCTAAAATCTCCTTCTTCAAGTCTCGTTCCCTCCAAGTCTGTCTGTCTGTCTGAATGTCGGTCGGTCGGTCTTTCCACAGATGCTTTGGGCAGTTCAGTCCCAGTCTGCCCGCTCTTGAAATTGGGCAGCATGTCCCTTTCAATTCAATTTCGGAGAATGTATCTCACTTCTGTCGGCCACACTTTCACCTACAGCTCAAGTCCGACTGTGCATGTGTGTCTGTCACAGGTGTTGAAAACTTGCCAGTCAAAGCAAACTCTCCGACCGCTAAACTAGGTAACTGTTCCCAGCAGTCTGCATGTCCGATATGTAGACACAGACGTGTGTGTGTGTGTGTGTGTGTGTGTGTGTGTGTGTGTGTGTGTGTGTGTGTGTGTGTGTGGTGTGTGTGTGTGTGTGTGTGTGCAGGGCCGGAATCAAGAGGAGGTGGTTGAAATAAGAGGCAGAAGGCGGGAACTCTTCTCGTCTATCACGTGGTGTGGCAGTTATCTGGAACTCGCTTCTACACGATCGATCCCCCCGGCAAACCTTACGCAACGACAAATTTTATTTCCCGCGCCGAGCGTTTGATGGCAAACAGTAATAGGCCCTCACCGCTCTGACTTATTGCCTCCCCTGGATGCAGAGTGTTCCCCCCTGTCAGACTGAGAGAGAGAGAGAGAGAGAAGCTTGATTTTGCTCTTTAGGGAAGAGACTACTGGCTTCAAACGGTTTCAAACTGCCTTTGCTGCTACTAACACTACCTAAGGACAACTCATTTAAATACTTAAAAAATAAATATCTGTGTGTGTGTGTGTGTGTGTGTGTGTGTGTGTGTGTGTGTGTGTGTGTGAGAGAGAGAGAGAGCGAGAGAGAGAGAACTGTTTTCCAATCACATGCATGCCCGCTGAAAAGGTTATAGTTCCCCCAAAAAACTGAACCCAACCCACAGTACTAAAGTTCAGCTGAACCCAGTCTTTGCAATGAATACAATTATAGATATAGATCTATATTATATATATATACTATATAGGTTAATGCTAAAGACCTGCTGTCGGATAACTTGCACGGAAATGGCAGCATGTCGGACAAGGTTCCGTCGCGTCTGGCACACACGCTGGTAATAAAGACAATGTCACTGTGACTGCGACACGAGAATAATGCTAACTTGATCCGCTATGCAGGACGCAGATTTTGTCGTTGTTTTAAGACAGAGGGTTCAGCTGCACCTGAATCATTTAGTGTCACAGACAGAGATCTCTGAAACTGCAACATCTAAAATGGCTCTTGGATCCTGCTGGCTCAGCGTGTGAAACTTGTAAAACAATTGTGCTAACATTTACGTGAAGAGCATTTGAGCCCAAATGCGACACTGGGGTATTCGAAATGGAACAAGAATCATAAACGATGAGAATCTTGCTTGATACCATGTATCCCCCTCCCCCCCCCCCCCCCCTTCCAAGCAAGACGGAAAAGCGGCACAAGTTTTTGTTGATGTACTTTGGGGGTTTCAGTTTTTTGTTTTCGGGTGAGCCGGGGGGGGGGGGGGGGGGGGGGGTGTTGGTGTTGTGGTTAGCTGGTTAGCACTTCTCAGTCACCGCATAAATTCGAGGCTTTCTGTACTCTCATTCGATAACTCTGCACTACTAAGTGATGAAACCGAGACCAGAACATGTCCTCAGTCCTACATTACCTGTTTCACTCCTCACGTTCACTCCACCGACCATTGAGTATCGGTAAGCCAGTTGATGCATGATGGGAACGTCTGCTGAAGCTCAGTGGGAGGCGGCAGTCAGCGCCATCTGTTGGATGAGGGTTTGTTTTACATCGCCTGTTTTTACCTCTACCACGTGTCCCAGGTAAAGAACTGGCTGTGTACAGGCAAACATACACACATGCACACACACACACGTGCGGCCAACACACAGCTTGTAAGCAGCAGTGGGACTCAGTGTATAAACACGTTGTGAAAATAAGAGCGGTGGGTGTACTGATGGGCGTGGGGTGCAGGGAAACACTTGTGGGGGGGGGGGGGGGGGAACAAACTGTATGGTCAAGTTGCGAGTTGTCTTTTTACGGCGAAACATGGTCAGTAAATGTGCACGGGAACCGGCCATTGCTCTCAACTGAGAGCGCGAGCTGCTGTTTCTTTGCGGTGGAGAACGTACGGTATCTGGGAAGCTGCGGTCATGTTAGAACTGAAGCACAGAGTGAGTGATGAGGTTTGGCTGAATGGTTACGGCACTCGTCTATGGTTCCTCGGGTATAGCCTAGAGATTAAATCCTGATGGGAAAAATATTTTATCATTTTTTTTTAAATTTTGATATAGTGCCTGTCACTTTCGTGCACATGGAAGCTGACATACGCACACGCGCGCGCATAAATATTTCAAATATATACACGATAAAACTGAATCCAATTCAAATTCATTTTGAACGGGAGGGGCCGTGGACTGGAAAGCCGATAACCCACAATGTCGAGTCGTACACAACCACGCTCAGCAGCAGGCGTCCTCAGCATGTTGAGACGGGACAAAGATGATTTCAAGAAGTCACTGGGTGAAATGCGGGTGTTTGTGTACGTAGGTCACTGACCATACCAGTTGCCCCTTGTGGAATTCGCCCCACAGCGAGTTTACCTGTTGTCCGGACCAGGTACCTGTCTGACAGCTTGTTTTCTTGTCTCTCTCGGCCTTCTTAGCTCAGCCTCTCTACACAAGATGTCCAGGACCAACCACACGTCTCTTTCTGTCTCTACCCATCGCGAATGTTCTTTACCCGCGATCAAGAACCTACAATGAACAGAACATATATCGGCCAGCGCTCGCAACCCTCAGACACTGAGACAACTCTAAAATGAAGGATTCTGGGAGTGGAACACTTGAGCGGTACAACAAAGGATTCCTGGAGGAACCCAGAACCTAAGTCAATACGATGGAGTTCATCAAACACTGCGGGAAGTTTTTGATACTTTAGTCCCAAAACTCTGGGTAGCGACATGTGCCGGGTTCATCCGAGGCAACCCATGCCTTATCCCACAAATCAATCAGTCATATAGCCAACGCTTATGGAGGAAAGGAGTTTTAAGGTTACACGTCACTGATAGCTCCTGGGGCATGAAGTGACAGTTCCGCTAAATATAGTCCAAACCTTTTGTCCCTTTTTGAATTTGTGTGCAGAGTAAAACATGGCAAAACTGTGCCGTCTGTTGGCGATGTAAATCGGTTTCATGCCAGGTAAATAAAAATACTAGTGAAAACAGGGAAAGGTGAGCCTGGCATGTGGACTATTTGTATTCATGCGCGGCTGGCACAAGAGCAAGCAGACGAGAGAGGAGTGAGGGGGCAGGTGGTCGCTGCTAGCATTGCCCAAAAAAGTGAAATACTGGAATTTGTTGAAATTTACCCTACATATACGTCTTTGGCTGCTGGATTTTTGTGATTTTTTAGTGAGTGAATTTTACAGGATTTCTAGGGTGTCCGGCGCAGCGTTATGTTTACTATGAATATTATAATATAGCATTTGCTTTGAACTCTGTATGATCCGTGTTGTGTAGTCTGTATTAAATTTAACGCCCAGCTTGCAGCAGTTTTGGCAGCGTCAAGCATAGTAACACTAAGAGACATCCACGTTTCCAGCCTTCTAGCCCTCAGTGGAACACACTGCTGTCTCAGCACATCACACCTTTTCGAGTCAAACTTTTCCACAGGCTCGTCATTTCTTCAAGTTTTTGTCTCCTGATAATGGCAAAGAAGTTGGGAACAGCAGAACATCCATGCAGCATGACGCCCCAATTCCTTCATCAGTGAAAACCCCAGGATGCTTCAATGTGCCTCGGTGCATACAAGTGTGCCGACACAGTTCAGATTGCACCGGCCGGAAATTAAATTTTAAAAAAAGTTAAATTACAACATCTGTGGAAATCAAAACATTACAGGCCCTCCATTTTATGTGGTCGGGTCAGTGCTTGTCTCCCCTTCAATGGACGCGACAGGGGTTACTTCCTCTCAACTGGCGTGTGATGTGCACCCCCCCCCCCAAAAAAAAAAAAAAAAAAAAAAAATCCAACAAAAACGCCGTCTGCATCACCATGTGATTGAGAAAGAGAGAGAGAGAGAGAGGGGGGGGGGGGGGGGAGAGTTCCCTAACAAGCTGAATATTACATGCACCAGAAATTCAATATCGTTTCACCCATGAAGTCGTCTACCAATTGGCAGTCACCAAAGTATGGATTCATGTCAGACACGCCCCCCCCCCCCCCCCTCCCCTCACTACTCGGTTTTCTCTTTTCCCTTTTCTCAAGAAGAAAGTAGAGACCAAAAGAATTATTGCACACGGTGCCCCTTTTGTCAATTGCTTTTGCGATATTGGCTGGCGACTGACAGTGCAAAGACGTCACCTCTCGACTATTTCTCCCATTTCTCTTCCCGTTGACCCATTGAATCCTGGCGTACGAGTGACGTAATTGGCGTCTGGCACGTCATACCATGCTCCCTGAGTGATACAGATGTCTGCTGGTTCAGCAATACTGCGCAACAGACGAGACATGATTGAAACTGGTACATGCTTGGTGTAGTACATTCCAGGAAATCGACTGGCAGAGAACGTACAGCGACTGAAATACAAGCGCCGGCCACAGTCAACACACACACACACACTGTCTTGTTTCCATGAGAGAGAGAGAGAGAGAGAGAGAGATGCACTGACGGGCTGTTAGGTGTGTCTACGGACTAACATCGTTTTATGTTAAATATTTTACGAAGTCAGTTGAACATTAGTTGTCTAGTTACATAGTTGTGCAGAGATGCTGCAAAGTCAGAAAAAAAAGAAGTGGGTCTTTGAAGACGTGAAACGAGTAAAGAGATATATGGAGTAAAAAGCAAACCTTCCGATTGCTTGTTTTAACTGAGTGCCCACAAAACAAAATACAGAACTGAACTGTTCACGAGCTTTGGGAAGGGGCTCACAGAAGAAGACAAACACTTTAGCACGTGTCGGATGCAAAAGACCCCCCCCCCCCCTCTCTCTCTCTCTCTCTCTCTGTGTACTTGACAGATAATAGAGTGCCACTTTGGTCGATAAACAGGGCAGTGGCACATAACAAAGCTGTAAATACCTCATCTATCCAAACGTAACGCCGGTTCCTTTCTCAGTCGGCTGGAGAACCGACACTACTTCATGCACGCCGCCCTTACGTCACCCAGTAATGTTTGGGTCACCACAGCAGAACGCGTCTGGCAAACCGAAACCTCTGCGATGATTACGTGCCCATTTCTGTTATTCCGGGAATAGCGGAGTTACGTCCCGTTAGCCAAGGTGCGGGGCTGGCACATTTCTGAAGCATGCAAAGAGAATTACCGACTACCACGGGATCGTGGGGTTCCCTTAAATCTCAGGGGTAGCCGGTCAAGAGCGGAGTGTGACTCCATGTTTGTGTCGAATTGATATGACGGTTAGATTTTCCGTTCTGCGGTCTTTGTGTTGGTAGGGGTGAAACACGCCCTCGAGTAACCCTCGGCCGACCACTACACGTTACTGAAGTTGCACACAAATGGACGACTCCACTCCTGTCAATCAAGAGGGTCGAGCACACAGAATTCAGCCAATCGCCGCCCGCCCCGCGGTACAAAGAGCACACAACACATGGCATTGTCTGGCAAACTTTCTTGCCAGACACAGTCACACTACAACGAGGGAATCACGTGTAGTTTGATACGACCGGAACATGTGTAAGGAAGGAAAGCGGTACGTCCTTTGGCGTCATCTCAAGAAAAAGACCGTTACGTCAATGTCTTTCATACTTGTTCCCATACAACAACGTCATGGACGTACTGTGTTCTGCCGGGTGGAGTCGTCTATTGCACACACAGTGAATTAATGTTATGGAAGCCTTCGACCGAAAGTACCCATCATGTTGTCGACATGTACACAGTGGGTTTTGGCCATGACACGTACAACACGTACAGTTACGTCGGATCGAGTCAACCGGCCTGATAGCTTGTAGCCAGTTTCTGATTAATCAATCATGATGATCGTGCGCGAATACTCAGTCTACAGGTGTAAATTAGCCTGTGGGACTATGTGTCTGACAATTTTTCAGACGGTAAAAAAAAAAGTGTGCGTTGCGTGCGGTTGCCATGGAGGATTCGTTTTCGTCAGTGGAGTCTGGGCTACATGCCAGTCGGGTGGCCTACACAATCAACATGGAACCGAGGTCGCCCCATTGCTCGTGTTAGTCCTCTCTCCGTGGCACGTGCTGGTAAGAGGTGGGAATTGTGAGTGCAGTAACCCGTAAACTCGCTCAGGCTGCGATTAACAACTGTACACACACTCTCATCACAGTAAAGGGAGCTAAGGCAGGCCTTTAGGCTCGCAGTTGGAGGGTTTCTTCATAGCTTAGTGGAAATAGGTTTATCTGCGGAACCCATCAACTATCATGGGACAGACTGCTGACTATTAATTGACGTCGCTTACTGCCTTCGGCTTGGTATAGCCATTGCTGACTGTCAGAATCTGACCAATAATTTGTAAACAAAAGCCATTACGGTAGAAAAAGAGGTTAAATTAATCCCATACCCCCACCCCCACCCTCCCTCTCTCTGTGGGGAGAACGTGGTGTGTGTGTGTGTGTGTGTGTGTGTGTGTGTGTGTGTGTGTGTGTGTGTGTGTGTGTGTGTGTGTGTGTGTGTGTGTTTTGCAGCCGGCGCGCGCGTGCGCACGACTGACGCGGGCGTAACAAGTGGAAAACATCAGAAAGGAAATCATAATTGCATTACTAGGATTAGGAACAGGAGGTGCAAGTTCGTCTGAGGGCATTTCCTTCCTCCACACCGAAGAGAGGTGTTAACGGGGAAGACAACGCAACCTTAAACCTGTTCCCGATCCTGGCAGAACGTTCTATTCTTTCCTCGCAGAACATTTTGAAAGCAAACAATGGCCGCGCAAGAAGGAGACCAGGTGAACCTCCGAAAGCGGGAGAGCGTCTGCAAGGGAAACAATCGAGAAATTAGTTGCATGTCGGTGACTCAACGGGAGGTTTGGTTTCGGAACAAAGAGGAGGGGAAGAAGACAGTAGCTCATCCCCAGCGGGAGGTGAAAGTACACACCCTCTCGGGCCAGCGCGTGATGTAGACGAGATTGCGCGAGATGAGCTGGAACCGAACCTGCTTTTTTGGCCGACGAAGCGATAGAAGAAGAGAAGGGGTGGGAGAGGGTAGATGGTATTGGGGGGGGGGGGGGGGTACCTCTCTGTCGGTCCCTGTCCGATGAGAAGGAGGGTGGGAGGTGGGGGTTGGGGTAGAGGAGGTACTGGTGTGGGTGGGGGTTCTTTCTGTCGGTCCTTGTCTGATTGTCTGTGGATAATACCTGGAAGGCGTTGTGTACACAGACATGATGTCATCTGAAGCTGTCAATGTTAAAAACTCGCAGTTTGTTGCTTTACGGTCTTGCCGGGTGATTCACAATCAGTTCCTTTATGGCGTAACTTATTATGCGTTCTCTCTCAAAGAAGAAGAAGAAGAAGTGTGAGACAGTGGGAGAATACGGTACACCTAAATCTCTTCGAAGAATAATGAATCTATCGAAGTTTGTTTGGACATCAGTCTCATCAGTTCTCTTTGAACCGCTTTGTGATCTCTCTCTCTCTCTCTCTCTCTCTCTGCCGAACACAAAACAGTCGGCAGAAAGGTGTCTGTTATAGCAGTGGGCGTCAGCTGTCTAGGCCCCCTCCTGTAGCGACCCCCCCCCCTCCTGTAGCGACCCCCCCCCTCTCTCAGACCCCCCACCCCATCCCCAAACGGCTGTGCAAACTCCCTAACCTAGTGAAACCAGGTGAAGGTTCCATCTGACATTTCGCCTCACTTTCTCGCTTGTACACAATCCGGCCATGGTTTCACAGGCAAGGTGTCACCATTGATACTACTACTACTGCTGCTACTGCCAGAACCACTACTACCACGTGACTACTACTACTACTACTACTACTACTACACTGATGCACTGATTACGGACGACGGTTTCTTGGCACAACATCGCACAACGTACCACCACTGCTACTGCTAAATGAACTGCTCAGTGCTGCAGCTAGTGCTACTACTACTACTACTACGACGACGCGGACGGCGACGACTACTGCTAGTTTTGCAATTCACTGCACTCGTGGCGCCTACGTGAAGACTGAGCAAACCCGTGACTCATAATAGTAATGAAAGCAGCATTGCTTGTGCAGTGCAGACACGTGCATTGAGGGAACTGGTCGACGGTCGGTCGTAAGAGGACGTAACACGACCCAAACACATTCGGACAGTCTAAAAAACGATAGCGGGGGCACTCTGAAGGATGGGTGGGTAGATCGTGCATTGGCTTTCACGAGCATACAGATAGCAGCTTGTGAACTGAACTGAACTGAACCTTGTTTCTGAACTTTCAATAACTCCTACTGCATAACTACTACAGTTACCAGCACCATAACCGTGCCGGCCAAGATAAGCATAGAGACACATCCGGAGTGACTACTGGCAGAGAGAACAGGCCGAGTGCCGGCCCGACAAGTGGGTTCCGGTATTGTGCCATATTCTCCGCACGTGCTGCACGTTAAACGTCTCCCACTGTGTATGATGTAAGTTTTTTTTTTTTTTTTTTTTGGGGGGGGGGGTTACACACACATCCAGTTATCGCTTATAGTACCTCTCTCTCTCTCTCTCTCTCTCTCCCGCGTTGTCTTGTCAGACTGACGGCCAGCATGACCGTGTTGTGTTGGTGGGTACTGGAGTTACGGAAACCCTGTGTGAGATCAAAGGCCGTGTTCTTCAGATCGTATCCAAAATGTCATACACGCTGAAAAGTTATACCTGCAGCTGATTGCATCTTTTCTTCAAGCCCTCCTCTCTTTCCCCCTTGGGTTTCCCGCACTCACTCCTCTTCCTCCGTCCTCTGTCTCCACCCCCCCCCCCCCCCCGCCACACACACACTACCAGACACAGCGCGCCGACTACTATGTCAAGATTAATATTCGTCCTTTTACGAACGACAGTCTTCGGACACAAACCGTTATGATATATGTTCTCATCTCGTATTTTCTCGCTTGTCAAGGGCGATAAACTCAGGCTAATAACGAAGGATGACGTCAGAGACAAGGCGAAGTGTGTGCCCCCCCCCCCCCACACCTTTTTTTCATCCAACACCTGTGTTATCTCTGCCGCTCCCCCCCCCTCCCCCCCCCCTACCTGCGTGCGCTCACAAATTATTTGTGATTATATGATCCTCTCTTAGCGTAAACTTCCTGTAATGTACAGACTGTTTCTGATTAACACCTCCAGTCTGTTCGGGGGGAAGCTACTCTAATACGCCCACACAAAACCTTTCTGACGACCAGGGACAGCACCAGTACTAGAGGACGGACTACACATTGTACTGTTTCTCCCTGTGTACATCTACCCAGAGAGCATAGTTTTAACCAATGAGAAATCAGGTAATTTGTGCTGTAAACACTTTAAATTTCATGAAATGCAATTCTGCCAAGTACAATGGAAATGATTATGCCGAACCGCTTGTTGGCGCTGGTAGCGTTTCCTTCGGGGCCCTGGACAGTTCATGTTGTCTTTACATGGGTGGTGGTATTTTCTTTAGTTGAAAAACTGACACCAGTCAATTTAAACAGGGAACAACGCTGACAAGCATTTCCTGTCCAAACGGCCTATACCCGCTGAAAAACGTCCAGAAACCTACACTAGTTACACACATACAATCACACAAGCTTGTAAGTGATAGGTTTCTGGTTCAAAGCACGTGGACAAAACCTCCTTTCTCCCCGGCCTCCCCCGCCCCACATGACAGCAGACTGCCATCTGATTCTGACACGCATCTATTTTGTGACTACGATGCCCAAGGCGTGAGTCAGCGCGGGTTCAAACCCAATCAGAATTTCTGTGTCCTCATTAGTTGAGATCTGACCAGACCCTGTCCACACGAAGAGGCCGTGACCAAAATGAAGTCACCTCATAAAGTGGGCCGTAATGCGTGCCACTTCAGACGTATTAGCCACACGCCAGTTGTGGTCGGCTGCACAGCAGGGGCACGCTGGTCCGGTATTATATTCCGCTCCACGTCTCATTATAGGGAGTCGTCTGCGAATCAATGTGTCGCCCCTTCTAGGGATGGTGGTCCGGCGGCAGTGTCGTTACGGGGACAGAGTGTTGGCATGTCCGATCATGGGATCATCATGTTGGTTCCGGGAGAAAGGGGGACGAAAAGCTGTTGAACACGTGCCAATTACAGAAATACCACGCACCATTTGGAACAAAGCCGTGACTGTATGATAGGATTTGAACGCAAGAAACCGAGAATCGACTGGCGATGGTCACGAAAGCAATCGCTCTGTCATGGACACGCAATCAGAAGATCACTTAGATAATTATATTGAAAAACTAAGGCATCCTCACTGGGTATGATGTACAAATGATAATTATCTGCTCAATTATACAGCTCCGGCCTCACCCCACCCTCCCCGGTTATAGCTGTACGCACGCCGCAGAAGACTTTAAACTTGTGACAGTGACCACAAGCGTTGTGCAAATGTTAGCAACTTCTTGATACAGACACTACATTACTATCTTGCTCACAGAGTAATAACAAATGTACGTTCCTTCACTTAGAAGCTGATTTTTGGAAACTGCCACCCACACAAAACGCAGGAGCATCGCAAATTTCTATAACTATTTGACAAATTTGTGTAGATTACATGTTGCGCGCGTGCTGCTTGCTAACTTAAACTTGTGTTCCCTGAGCACTGATAAACGAAAACGCCGCATTTCTGGTCATTCACACAGCTGGCGATCAATTGTAAACAGTTCGTTCACCCCTGTCAGATCCAAATCCCTGTCCGTGGCCGGTATTCCGTTTACATCTGACCCAACCCCTGGACCTCCCAACATCCTGCTGTCAAAACAACTCTCGCCAACCCTCGTTCATCCATCGCCCCGGTCATGTATTAGCGGGGATTTAGGCAACAGGGTCCTAACTCCGCCAGTTCCCATTTTGTAACTCCTCCTTCCAGCCAGACACACTAGCTGGGTTGTTGTATGTGACACAAGTGATGCGGCGGAGCCTGAGTCATGTCCAGACAGTGGTAATGGCGGTGCATTAGCTGCTCCCTGTCCGTAGAGAGGGATGATTCATTAATTACAGTGTCCCTGTCCATACCGGCAGAACACAAAGATTTGGGTGCACACTAAAACCAGCTGATGCTCCCTCACTCTGTACAGGGATGATTCATTGATTAGAGTCCTGCTTTCTTTGTCTGGACGACATGGGGCTGG
This sequence comes from Batillaria attramentaria, assembly GCA_018292915.2. Taxonomy (NCBI): domain Eukaryota; kingdom Metazoa; phylum Mollusca; class Gastropoda; family Batillariidae; genus Batillaria; species Batillaria attramentaria. The sequence continues at coordinate 464,104 of JACVVK020000156.1, read as the reverse complement.
ACAAAAACAACACTCCCTGTCACGTGCCACAGCCTGTTCTGTTCTGCTCAGTGAACTGGCAGTTTATACACGTACAATGAAGCCAAAATTACTTAGTTTCCCCTAAATCCTTTGAGGATAAGTTCGTGAGGGCGCCTGTAATTAAAGGCGAAAAACTGGAGGGGAAAAGAAAAAAAAAAAAACCTCTGAATGCAAGACACTGCCGTGTGCCGGCTGTGCGAACAAGTACTCAAACGGCCTGAAGCTGTTCTAATCAGCGAGTGACAGCAACATTCTAGCACGCCCTCGCTTTTCATCTTGTTTTGGCTCAGTGTCAGCCAATGATAGGCAGTAAACTCTGCATGTGTTAAACACGAGGTTAGTCGCCACAATTTTCACTCAGAACGATCTGTGACTAGTGTGAGCCTTGCATGATGTCGGAAGATTCGCCTTAAAGTAGGCTCGTGCTTGCAAAGGGGTGGGTGGATGGGTGTTTGGGAGTTTCACGTCCTTTTCCACCACGCATGGTTGATATCAAAGACGGGGCAACGAGAAAAAGACCAGCACAAATATTTGACCCCAGCCAGGATTCGAACTGTGCTTGCAAAGAAGCCCAGAAACCACACACTGAAATCAGATATGTTCAGTTATGATTTTCATAAGAGAAAACACACATGTACAAACGCACACGTCTGCAGTGCCAATGCACTTCGTAAGCATAAGCAACAAGTGAGCAAGTGACAAAATGTTTCGTCTCGCTAACTGCACGCAACACTGGCAGGAACTGTCTGACCACAGCCGGACGTACAGTCAACATCCATACTATACACTAATGTCGGCGATTCCGAAGCATGCTGATCCCCCCACTGCCACAAACGTTTCCATTACGTGCCTCGCGCCACCGGACAGGGGATGACCGCTTAATTAACGGTCTCTCTGCTTAATTAACGAGCCCTCATTCCCCGGACAGAGTGGCCAGGGAGGGAGGAAATGTTTGCTGACAGCTCGGATATTCACCACTAACTCCCCCCCCCCTCCTCCCCATGCATGCAGCCTGACTACTGCTTCGACAACTGATGCACTCAAAGAGAGAACAGAGGAGGAGGGGTGGCACTGGGGAGGAAGGGGGGGGGGGTGGAGGGGGAGGAGACGAGAATGGCTTAGATAAAGGAGAGAAGGGGGTGGGGGGGGGGGGAGCGGGTATCGAGAAGAATGGCAATAAAGGGTGATTTGTCGTGAGCTTTATGACTGATGTACGCGTGAGGTCATGCACGCCACACTTTATTCGCGTGTGTGTGTGTGTGTGTGTGTGTGTGTGTGTGTGTGTGTGTGTATTTTGTACCAAAGATCCTACAACATACAGGATCGTTGTTTGTACACACTATAACCCCCCCCCCCCCCAAAAAAAAAAAAAAGAAAAAAAAAAAAAGAAAGAAAGAAAAAAAAAAAAAAAAGAAAAAAAAAAGAAAAAAAAGTCTGTAAAATTTAATCCTGATTTGGGGCGGAAAACCCCCCCCAAAAAAACTTCCAGTTCCATCCTGTCAAGATGACACATCGTTGTTGTAAGTGTGAGCAGCACTCAATCGGTGTCTCCAAACACTACCCATGAGCTTTGTCGGACGACGCAGGAACACCTCAAGAGTAGTGAAGACAACTGCCTTCTTCCCGTCTTGTTCCAAAGTTTGTCGTCTGCACCTTGCAGTCGGCGCCCCATAACATCCCTCCGCTTCTCCGACATAGTTCACGGAATGTGTTTTGGCGTCCAAGTCTAAGCTCATTTCTCAAAGTACTCACATGCTGGGTACGGTAAATCACAGTAATCAATACGCTACTGTAGGCATAATCTTGACGTATATATCGGGATAGTAGCTGTGTTGCTAACTGTAGGTATAGTGTTGACGTATATCGGGATAGTAGCTGTGTTGCTAACTGTAGGTATAATCTTGACGTATATATCGGGATAGTAGCTGTGTTGCTAACTGTAGGTATAGTCTTGACGTATTTCGGGATAGTACTTAGCTGTGTTGCTAACTGTAGGTATAATCTTGACGTATATCGGGATAGTAGCTGTGTTGCTAACTGTAGGTATAGTCTTGACGTATATCGGGATAGTAGCTGTGTTGCTAACTGTAGGTATAGTGTTGACGTATATCGGGATAGTAGCTGTGTTGCTAACTGTAGGTATAATCTTGACGTATATCGGGATAGTAGCTGCGTTGCTAACTGTAGGTATAGTCTTGACGTATATATCGGGATAGTAGCTGTGTTGCTAACTGTAGGTATAATCTTGACGTATATCGGGATAGTAGCTGCGTTGCTAACTGTAGGTATAGTCTTGACGTATATATCGGGATAGTATCTGCGTTGCTAACTGTAGGTATAGTCTTGACGTATATCGGGATAGTAGCTGTGTTGCTACTGGTGCAGCGTTGGTGTGCCGCTTTGGTTTCGATTTCAGGTGGAGGCCAAATTTTGTGCTCGCTTCTCCTCCTCACTGATCCATCTAGACTAGACATTGTAATTTGTAGCCAGTTTGTAGGGATAGCAACGGCAGGCATGAAAACTGTCAATATTAAATTTGCCTCGGCCGTTGTCAAATCAAGTTCTCATTATTGCTCCATCTGACGTCAACCTGACTTGGTGAGAAAACGACGTAACCCTAGCGTCCCCCCCCCCCCCCCAACAATCGTCGCCACCACCATGCAACCCCCCCCCACCCCCCGCCTCCTCCCCTTTCCTCCCCTGCCCCCCTCCGCCTATTCCCCTAAAACAACAAACAAGCTACCAACCTTGACATTAATGTTAATTAATGTCTTTTCTCCCTATTGGTTATGGAATCGGCGTTATAATATCAGTATTTATTGCATGACATTTTGGGCGTGTTAAAGATGACGGTTACCATATTCATAAGCTAATGCATAATTCATTGCAAACATTTTCCACAGACTCCAAAACCCGGCGTAGTGTTTTCAGTCAGTGTTTAGCTCTCACCATCTTGCGTAGGATAAGCAGTATTACGCTGCCAAGGGAGACAACATCCTCGCTGACATCCTCCCGGCTTATCTGCTCCTGGCATCAGGAAAAAGGAAGTTAGCTGGGTAGCGTATCTGACAGGGTTTTGGTCAAAGAACTCATGGAGCCAGGTAAACAATCTACGGAAACGGTTCGAAGTGTGTGGATGCTTCCCTCGGCTTTGAGGGGAAATTATCAAGGCAGACGTTGTACTGATTTGGGTGGGTTTCTCTTGTGGCTTTTGGCAAAGGAAGCGTATGTGGATTCCGTACAGCTCAGTGTTAGTGCTGATGATCACGTGATGTTTGTTCTTTATTCCCCTGGGTGTACGCTAACCGGGACGAAGATCGACCTAGATTTCAGAGCGGAAAAAGGGAGATAAATGATGTCAAAGGGAGGGAAGTCTATGTGAGTGGCAGTTATGGGTCGAGTGAGGATAAGTTGGTTTTGACTGCGATTAGTTTTGTGAAAACAAATAGGTTCTAACAGATTCTGCCAGAGTTTGTTGAGCCTTAGTGCCGCTGGCATTTGTTGTGCTGGTTGATCTGAAGATCCTAGTAACGGTAACTCTACCTACCCATAATCCGGAGTACGGTCCCTTGATGGCTGAGTCAGAAGACTTGTTGGCATAATGGAAGCCATTAGCAGAGGGAACACTTCCCGACATGTCCAATTTGACTGAAACACGGTGATGCCAATGCACTAAGAAGTGCCTGTCTATAAGTTTGTAGTTTCCCGGTTTGACCAGGTGACGTGCACAAGACCACATCGCCTACAAGGGAGCTCGGGTCTGAGTTCGAGTCTCGGCTGAAAGGCAAACAATTTGTACTAGCTGATGTTTTGCTGTCCCGTCTTCGGTATCATCCAGTGATCCTTGTGTGGTCACACACACACACACACACACACACACACACACACACACACACCATCCGCTTGCATGAACGCAAAATGAAATTATGCTTGGTCCGTGAAATTTCAGATCTAAGATTGAAACATATCCAGACCAAGACACAAAAGTTGTCTGCAACCATCTACTGACAGTGTCTGTGGACTCGGATAAACCTACTGTGGACTAAGATAAACCTAATGTGGACTAAGATAAACCTACTCAGTGTGGACTACGATAAACCTACTGTGGACTAAGATAAACCAACTCAGTGAGGACTACGATAAACCTACTATGGACTACGATAAACCGACTGTGGTACCACCGACTGGAATAGTGTCGTGTGCAGACAACTGTGAAAGGAGGCGGGAGAGTTTGACTTTGAGTAAGCTCACGCGGGTACCTGCTACCACTACCCCAGCTTTCCACAAACAACTTAACGCCTCCAGATTACACCTGCAACCAGAGACATGGGTTTGCCAAAAACAATAATCGGAAACCCTTCAGGAAAGCGGTGTAAGGAAATCTACATGTATGCACGCACGCTCGCATGGTTTGAAAGAGATGTCTCGCCTGGCGTTTGGCTGATGTCTCGCCTGGCGTTTGGCTGATGTCTCGCCTGGCGTTTGGCTGATGTCTCGCCTGGCGTTTGGCTGATGTCTCGCCTGGCGTTTGGCTGCTGCTCTGTTGACGTAAAGTGAATGTAGTTTGAAGAAGTTCACAAACAAAAGGCTTTGTAAAGTTTGTTTCTCATAAGATGCTGCCCAAAATAGTCAGTGTTAATGTTATGTGCTAACGTACTGAATTCCATCTTGTAACGGAATACACGAGGAGCTAATACATGAGGCTTGTGTTGCAGGAACAAAAATGAATTGATGAAAAAAAAATTGATGGAAACGGAATTTCCAAGTAAAAAGATAGAAAGGGATACTCTCTCTCTCTCTCTCTCTCTCTCGTTTTTACGCTTTTTTTTAAAGGGGGGGGGGGGGGGGGGGGGGGCTTTTTCTCTTTCTGTGTACTCCTGTAGCGTATAGATTTTTCTTCCTTTGCTCATATTTTCGTAGTTTAGCAACGGCAAGTTGCAACACGGTATTTCTGCCAAAACTTTTACTGTTGGAAAATAAAGATTATTCTCTCTCTCTCTCTCTCTCTCTCACACACACACACACACACACACACACACACACACACACACACACACACACACACACACACACACACACACACACACACACACACACACACACACACAAGACACTACACTCATAAGATCCGCAGTAAGCGGTAGGTGTACGGAACACGTTTGTCCTCTCGTATCTCCAGACACAACAGACTGTATCATGAATCCAATACAGACAGGGATTCACACAGAGTTAGCAACCCTACATAAATATGCATGGCGTTTGTTCAGCTGTGTCTGCCTGAATTCACGAGACTCTGTGTGTGTGTGTGTGTTTGTGTGTGTGTGTGTGTGTGTGTGTGTGTGTGTGTGTGTGTGTGTGTGTGTGTGTGTGTGTGTGTGTGTGTGTGAGAGAGAGAGAGAGAGAGAGAGAGAGAGCACTAGTGACTTGTGGAAGAGGTTTAGCAGTATGTCGAGGACTGGCCGACAACGTATCAATTTCAAAAGAACAGACCTACTCTCAGTATCACAATTATCAATCTCGCCATTCGGCCATCGAAAACGCAAGCCTCCGCTCAAATTTAATTTTACATCGATTTCATGTTCTGAAGGAAAAGATCAAATACCGATCATTCAGTTCAGCTCTACAGGTTTCGAAACTTCAAGTTATCTACCCTGCGGCCACTTCACAAGACAGACAGGACAAACTAATGGCGGGGGGGGGGGGGGGGGGGGGGGGGGGGGGGAGGGAGAGAGAGTGAGAGAGATCAACAGACATCCTTCCTGTACTCGCCGCCATCAGCCTCTGCCAATTAGACTCTCGATGGGTGATCTCCCCTTGGGAGGACGCTCGCGCGACTAGGGGGCGTTGAAGCAAAAATGGAAAACCAACAGATCGTGGTATGATCTCGTGTGAGATGTAAGCGCCTCAGTTGAGGTGCATGTGCATCGCGTATGAATAATCAGAGAACAAGTGAGCAAGTGAGCGTAGTTTTTTTTTTTTTTCCAAGCTTGATTTCTGCCCTAGGGTCTATACACAGTACCACCAGCGGCGATAGGCACTCACTGACGCGATTATCGTTGTTAGAAAGGGCTCGCGCAGAAAATCGCGCTTAACCGAATGTTCAAAGACAGAAACCACTTCAGGCTTGCATAAAGTACTTTGTTGTTGTAAAGTTACTGTTGTTCACACATGTAGGCTTACACTGAATTCATCATACTTTTTTCTCCCCTTTTCCGTGATCGACCAGAGACAATGTAATAATAATAATAATAATAATAATAATGAGTATTGTATAGGCGCTTTACCCAATTTGATGAATCGGCTCAAAGCGCCGCGAACTGAACCCAAACCGCACGCTCACGTGAATCACACGCATTCTCTCACACACTGGACATAAACACATTACATTTACAATCACGTGGTGCGAAGGGTCAGCTCAGCTATTTAAATTTCGGGATTTAGAATTGCATTTATTTTTCAAATTTGGTGGGCTGAACATTTCCAAAGCAGAGGGGGAGGAAGCCGGAGTACCCGGAGAGAACCCCCGACGATCGGCCCGAATGAACCTACCAATACTAACGAATGTCCTACCAATACTACCAGTGCGGACGACAAGAAGCGATTGTGTACACGTGTGAAATGTTTAGCACCATATGATTTCTGACGAGGCCTAATCCTGTAATTTTCTTTTCGTTAACACTGATTGGTAAACAACGCCTGCAAACCTTCTACCGTTGTGAAATAAAGGTTATTCACTTATTGTGCATGTTGTTGTTGTTGTTGTTTTTGCCAGATCCAGTAGTGTGCCTTCCAGATCACGGGTGGAATTCGTGGAGAGATCGGAAACTGGGGCAATTTTAATTACGCATGATCTTGAGAAGGATGATGATAGTATGATGATACTATGGAGGACCGTGTGGTTTGAGACTGCGTGACAGGGCCGCATTCAATGCTTGTGTCACGAATATCCCGCCGTTAAGCAGACTCGGGAACTTCGGCACCTGCGGTGCAGGCCGTGTAATCATCCACATCATAAGATGTGTCACAACAAGGGAAGCACCCCCCAAAGTCGCACCCGTGAAGTGGGTGAAACTCGGCTGTGTGCAAACAGCCACCCCGATGGGCCCATAGCACATCCGCTCTGGATAGGAGCCGACCTTGTAGGAAACACCCCGCTTGCCTCGGCTGGGACTCGAACTCGGGTCTCCCGATCAATGGTCCGAAGTGTTAACCACTACACTACAGGGGCCGGTATTGTTCATGTTCTTCATCCGTAATCGCGTCAGCCACGATGCCTTGGGCAGAAGTCGAGTGGAAAAAGAAACCACGCAAGCGGGGGTTATGAAGAGCTTGGGTCGGTGGCAGACAAAAACAGACATGAGGAGAGCAAGACAAATAGAAGAAGGATTACGAGAGGGGAAAACAGACGCGGGGTAGGATCAGGAAACACAGAGGTAAAAAATGCACACAGACGGGCCGAAAATCCTGTCAAGTCACAGTGGTGGCCTAAGTGGCGGAGGCCAGTGTATGGAAATGTGCAATAAAAACAGCTACTTACATCAAATAATCTCACAAAGCCCTGAACTGATATTCAATACTCTGCCAAAACGCATGCAAAGCTGCCTGTTATTACTAGGGCGATGAGCAACAGACTGACTGTGTGTGTGTGTGTGTGTGTGTGTGTGTGTGTGTGTGAGAGAGAGAGAGAGAAAGAGAGAGAGCTGTAGACAGGCAGGCAGGCAGACAGACAGACAGACAGAGAGAGAGAGACAGACAGACAGACAGACAGACGTATCTGATATAAACGTCTTAATTGATAGCCTTTAAAATTGCCTAGCTTCTCAAAAGAAACATTCTAATACATACACGTATTTAAAAGAGTCGCTCATATTGACAAGTGGTCCACGTTTTTGGATGAATCTTGCCTTGAATTTAATACGGACAGTAGGTTTTAATGTCTAGGCACAATACGGACAGTAGGTTTTAATGTCTAGGCACAATACGGACAGTAGGTTTTAATGTCTAGGCACATTACGGACAGTAGGTTTTAATGTCTAGGCACATTTCAAAAGATGCTATCATGGACGGATTTTACAACCACGCCGTTAACACATAGAGGGCGCTTAGAATCACCAGGAGGGACGATACGGGGTTAACATCAAAAGAACCCTTTCGTCGACCTAGTTAACTTTCATGATTGGTTGTGAAACGCATCTACATTAAAATTTCCTTTGAGGAGAGGAGGCACAGTTTTCCGAAAGTGTTGTACTAGGGTAAATACCCGCTATTATATACATACATAATTATAGTTCCGGGTTTTACAAATGGCTCGGAGCTGTTTGGGTGATGGCTCCACTACTCCCAGTCACACCTGCCGGCACTCCAGCAAAACCGAAACGCACAGCGTCTGCCACTGTCTGTGTGATGCCCAACATCACTCTATTCACAGACATACACGGTTGCACACTCACAGTCACACTTGCCAGCACTGAGTAAACAGAAGCCGAAACGCACAGCGTCAGCGGCGGTCTTGCCATACGACTAACTAAGAGAGCTTTGGGTTGTTGATGTTTTTGTTCCCACGGGCAGCAAACGTCAGTGAATTGCATGCAGAGATCTTAATCGAATATTACTCTCACCAGCGCGATTAATATTATTTAATATAATTTATTTATCATTTTATTTCATTTGTTGTTGTTGTTGTTGTTGTTGTTGTTGTTGTTGTTGTTGTTGTGTATGGCTCTCTGGTGCTATAGACGACGGTTTAACGTGAAACAGCCTGTATACCATGGGACTTCACAGATCTATTTGCATTAACAAAATCACATCAAGCTGTGAAGGCGAGAGTTGTCTAACTCGTCCACCGTTCTTTGACCGACAACGACATCCACCCCCCTATCCCTTCCCCAGCCCGTCCCCCGGGTACACACTCTGCACTCCACAACTTTCACCCCGATCTCTCACCGCTCACCAAAACGTCACCTGCAGAGACAGCGTCAAGTTGCAACCTTCCGCTCATGCGCGGGAACGCTACACCTCGCTTGGGAGACGCGAGATTCTCGCGAGATTTGGGATGGACAGCTAACATGGCCCACGCCTTTCAGTCAGACGCAAGCAGTTCGGTAAGTCAGGAGATCACAACTTGGTCAAGCGTGCGACGTTTCACTTTCAACATTAAAAAAAAAATCAGCATACAATAAATGGGTTGGGAAGTGTGTGTGTGTGTGTGTGTGTGTGTGTGTGTGTGTGTGTGTGTGTGTGTGTGTGTGTGAGAGAGAGAGAGAGAGAGAGAGAGAGAGAGAGAGAGAGAGAGAGATCCCTACTCTTCTACTTTCTTCAGATGGATCGTGGACATTCCCGTGATGCCTCGCTCCCGGGAGACGACAACTGCTACTAGGCGTGACACGCATCCACCAAGAGTTATTCCGCTGTCATCTTGCCTCACATCTCATCTCAATCTCTCCATGACAATGTGCTCCGTGCCACGCTGCAGGCCAAGTACAACTTGATTCGTTCGCTCTGACAGCCACTCCAAAACTCCTCCATGACTCGAGCATGACTCGAGCAAATCTTTTCTCGTCTAGAAAGAGCGACGCTACGTTGATGCTCAGAGGTAGACTTACAGAGAGAAGTAAGGAACCTCGTTCCGTCCAGAACTTCAGATACGTGTCGGGATGCGAACTCGCGACCCGATCACTGAGGGTCCGTCGAATCTATAGTTCGCTGTACACTTAAAAGGCCTCTGACAGATACATGCACAAACCTATACCAATGACAAAAAGAATTTTGGAAACCGAAATATCAACAGTTCCGATTTTTCTAGTTAAGACAACTACAAACTCAGAGGTGGTGGAAAGGGGGGTTAATCCCGCAAGCAACTTAACATCCCATCCCCATGCGTCGAAAGTTCTCGAGGAAAAGTGCCAAGCTCCTTTGTTCTTACTGTCAAATCTGTCTTGTCTGCTGCAAGCGTGTTTTGAACTTAATGGTTTTCGATATTTTTCTACCTTTATTTTCTGTCACCTGACCGTAAATAGGATGCCGTTCACTGGAAACCCCTATGCCCCTAATTTGTAAATTTGTGTATTCACACTGTTCCCATCTTTTAAGTTCTTCGGCAGCTCTGCTGGACACCGTCTCAGTTGTCTCCCGTTGTTTCGGGCTGCATCTCATGAGAGTGACCTCCCCGTGAACCTTGGAGCTCTTCAACTCTGGAGAGAAGGACAGAGGACTGGCGCTGACAAGGTTATTAGCGGGACTAAGATGAATCTCCCTTCGTTATGAATGTCTGATTATTTGTGTTTGAGGCATGTCATGCAGCCGGTCTGGGAGAAATGCCTGCACCAGATTCTGCTCACGAATGGGACTTACAAAAGCCGACAGTTCTGTGCAGTCAGCCCACGCTGGCCTCTTCAGCCCCTATACATCTAAATTAAATAGTAAACCCTCGCGCGCTCCTCGTGTAGAAAAATCTCTTCAAAGCATTGACTCCAAGGGAAGTAAATCAATTCATCCACAGAACGTCTTTAGAGTAGCGGGCCCTGGGGCGGCTCTTCTGCCCCTAAAGTCTCGATGAGTCTGGCTCTCTGTTCTTTTCGCTGCTGGGGGTACAGTTAGCTCCCTTTCTGTGTTCAGGTTTTCGTTAGTCTACTGGGTCCTCTGAGATTGTACTTGGAGATTTCGTGAAAAGAAAAGGCCAGCTTTTGGACTTTGAGCCGTGACAGGAAATCTTACACAGTGTATACACATGTGTATTATCTCGCATTCAAGACTCAATCGCTTGGTTAAAAGCAGAAAGTCCCTGACCAAAACTGCTTCAGTTGTCGGCCCAAAGTCAACATTTTGCCAAATACAGTTAAATACGTGCATAAAAAGAAATACTGGAAATGGTTCTCCCGTTCCGTCACTTCCGTGTCAAATTTTTATACGAAGTTTCATTCGAAAGATCGTCACAAGAGCGCTTTGGTTTTTGTTGTTGTTTCAGAGACAGTCTCATGATCACAATGGTGAAGAGATCACAGCCCCCCCCCCCTCCCCCCGCCTCTCTCTCCATCTCTCTCTCCCTCTCTCTGCACACACACATGGAAGTGAGCAGGGCCAGATCCACGAGTCGTATCTTAGACAGGCCCGTAGCGTCTTCATCTTCAAGCCCACCACAACGTCTGCAGCTTATCAATTACCCAGGGGTCAATGCGATCAGTAGCTGTCCATCAGGGCAAAAGATGGGTAGAGGTCGATCAACCCTCGTACACTATCCCCCCCCCCCCCTTTCACACACACACACACAAACACACACACACACACAACCCCACATGTGTTGCTAGGTTCACGTTTCCACATGGGTGTTATCAAAGAATATCATCGCCACCGTCTGCCAATGGAATACTCTCTACTCTCGTGCACAAAGCATGTGTACTTCTGAACTCTTACGCTAAAGGGGTGACCTTGTCAGTTACTGCTATCAAGAGGATATAATGAGACTGTAATATCTGAAAAGAACGTCTTACTAATGAGCTCTTGGTGCCAATCTCCCGACTGAGTGTGACTAAATGTATTACACCGGACAATGACAGCTTGTTCTACACGGCAACACGTGACATGCACATGCTCGAGTACCGGCTGAAGCTACACTAGAAACAGTCCCGGGAAGTTTATCTACAGGTTGTAAAATCTCAGAACACTATCTCTTAACCTAACTCCAGCAGCAAAGTCTGAAGATTTCTGACACAACTCTGACCACGACAGGGAAAAAGGAACCTGCACTGATAACACCGGTGGTTTCACTGTTCTTTTCATTTCCCCTATCGCCTCTTTTAACAGACGACTCTACTCGGTACGCCCCGAGACCAAGCCTCCCGCCCCGGGCCTTGCTCTGCCATGTATTTGGCAAAACACAGTACGTCCATGGCGTCATTTTATCGAAAAAAGGGGTGATTTCAAACTGAAAGATATTGACGAAATCGCCTTTTTCCTCAAGTGACGTTAATGGGCTTACAGCTTTCTTTCCATGTTTCAGTCATGTCAAACTATAATAATCATGTGCTCCCCTATTTGTAGTGTCTGGCAAGAACGTTTGCTAGACCATAACATGTGTTGTGCTCAGCCTCATTATGCCGTGGCACGCGATAGGCTGAATTCTGGGAGTTCGCCCCTTTTGACTGCCAGGAATGGAGTCGCCTATTACTATTACGTATTCTGACTTCTTTTCCTTGAATCTATGATATGAAGGAAGTGAACGATTTGACTGCACAGCCACTAAGACTAGCACAGCTGACCAGCTAGCGAACGGATGTTTTCAAAGGCAAAAGGGGAAAAACACAAATCAAACAATAATTTTTCCCCCACTGCAATGATGCTGAATGTCGAGCGACAGTACTATCGTTCAGCGGACTGCCCGCCCGCCCGATTCACACCAACTCACGAAACTGACAACACCGTCCTGAACGAAGCCCGGATCGTAGCAAAAGGGAGGTGATTGGAGGCAAAGGGAAGTAAGCGGGAGCAAAGGGAGGTGATTGGAAGCGATCTGGCGGTTTGATGCAATTTACGCCGTGTCAACCTCCGCCCTAGGGCGAGAAAACATTTTCTTGGGCCCACGATGACCCTCCACACTATCCTCAATCCACCATCACCCCCCACCCCCACCCCCTCCTCCCTCTCTTCCAACAAACCCGTCAGTACCAGGAAGGGACCTGGGCTCAGACAAAGGTCAAAGGGCATCCTACGTGCTTCATATGTGAGGAGAGAAACGGTAAGACAGCACTTTAAATTTTAAAAAGTTCAACTGCGGTTGAAACTTTACTTAACAAATTCAGACGAGCCTTATCTTTCCAGCTGTTAAAAGAAACCAAACGGTGTGGGAAGCTACAGACAAACTGTGAGCACACGTTACAAACCCTATACTGCACGTGACAATATTAAGCTTCATGTCATAATTAAATAATTAGAAGTTTCCGGTTTCACGTTCACCAAATTACTGATTTAGGACCATCATTTCGATACGTGTTCTTATGCGCTCGGTGTGATGTTGAATTTCAGTGTTACATTTCAGTGTTACACTTCAAGCGATGCATTTCAGGGTTGTGTTTTATGGTCACATTTCAGTATCACATTTTAGGTTCACACTTCCAGGTTACAATCTGGCATTTCAGGGTTACACTTTAGCGTTACATTTCAAGACTGCGTTTCACATTTCAAGCCTGCGTTTCAGCGTTACATTTCAAGGTTACAGTTTAGCGTTACATGTCAAGGTTACGATTTGGCGCTACATTTCAGGGTTACACTTCAGCGTCACATTTCAAGTTTACGTTTTATAGTCGGTTTCATTTCAGGGTTATGCCTTAGCGTTAATTCTCAGCGTCACATTTTCGACGTTACATTTCAATGTTCCGTCACTTTCACCGTTCCTTTTCAGCGTTAAATTTCAGGATTACTTTTCAGCGTTACATTTCAGGATTACTTTTCAGCGTTACATTTCAGGATTACTTTTCAGCGTTACATTTCAGGATTACTTTTCAGCGTTACATTTCAGGATTACTTTTCAGCGTTACATTTCAGGATTACTTTTCAGCGTTACATTTCAGCCATCCAGTGCACGACATTCGCCGAAGCTAGAAAATCAATCCCATCAGGCCAGCTCCAACACAAAGCTAATGGGAAGGAAATTTTGTGGATTTTACCCGTTAAAGGCGTTTTACTTTATTTCTTTTTCTTTTTTTCTTCTTATCCGATACAAGGAAGGAGAGGTGCACGGAGACACACCGTTTTTCCTCCTCTTTCCATTTACACAAAGCTCTTGCGAAAAAGCCACTGAGAAATCTCCTTATTTCAGTTTGAATGGAGTCGCTTGTATTTGAAGTCGTAGTGTGTGTGTGTGTGTGTGTGTGTGTGTGTGTGTGTGTGTGTGTGTGTGTGTGTGTGTGTGTGTGTGTGTGTGTGTGTGTGTGTGTGTGTGTTTTGGGCCGAGAACAACGAACGCGCACAAAATCTCTCTCTCTCTCTCTCTCTCTCTCTCTCTCTCTCTCTCCTCTCTCTCTCTCTCTCCCTCCCCCCGACACACACACACACACACACACACACACACACACACACACACACACACACACACACACACACACTTACTTGACCAGCCATCAATCCGTCCCCCCGCCCCCGCCCCCACCCCCTCCCCTGCCAAGCGCTGAAAGGAAACCAATTCCCTCCCCTGATTGCCCGCTATCAGTAGCTTCCCCTTGTGTTTCCTCCAGAAACCAATTTTGTTTCAATGATCCATTTGTTCAATTAGGTCTGCTGGAAAAAGCCCGCTTTAAGACAGATCCTACCGTCTATCAATCAACCCTAATACTGTTAGCTTTAGCCCGTCTCGGCTGTCCCCCACGCTAACGCTTGTCCGGATCCGAGAATGGTTCGTCCCAATCAAGGTCAGCCGTGTCGGGACAGGTTCTATGGCTTAGTATTAGGGCTGAGTGCGGTTCACTACGCTGGTTCGTTGCCTGTTTAAAGCCTCAGCGTGCACGTCTTGCCAGCAACAAAGCTCGAAAGAAAAAAAAAAAAAAAGCCCGATGTTGACAAGTAATCTAAGCACCGCCATCATTTTAAACATCACAGGCACTTATCTAGGTCAAGGACAGTGTATTCTACCTGATATTGCACGAACGGATCTGTTGTTTGTTTTATTTATAACCAGCACCTGTTTCAACGGAAGTCACCGCCGAAATGGAAACATTCACTAAAATTAATTATCGATTAATACACAACTCGCAACCTTTAAATATCAACGTCAGTAACTGGATGAGCCATCGCTGACTTCATTTACAGTTTTTGCTGTCTGTGAAAAAAAAAACTGTACAAAAATTATTGCTCTTTTAAGCCCCCCCCCCAAAAAAAAACAACAACAAAAAACACAAAAAAACACAAACAAACAAACAAACAAACAACAACAACAACCTGACGTCTAACTAACGAGGTACTGGTGTGTCGCAGGTTTAGCTAACAGAGTTATCTTTACCATTACCGCTGGAACATTACTGATTTCAGGCAGCTGCCAGACGTAATAAAGGCCTATTGTTGTCCTACAAGCTACAGTTTCAGTCTACAAGAAAACTGTTCAAAGGCGCGAAAAGTAAAGCAGACGGGTAGGTCTGGACCCACTACATGTACTACACTAACACTGTGATACTAACACTACTAATAGTAGCAATACTGACAGGCATGTTTAGTAGCACTTCGTGGGGAGGAATTCACTGAGCAGCGGAACCCAATTACAAGCATACATAAGCCATGTCAGGGGTACCATTACCTAATCGCAGCGCGTTAGCCGCTCGCGTCCACTGCCGTGTAAGCCTAATTTACATACTGTATGTAAATGGGTTATGCTGCTCAGCGAAGTCCTCTTTACGAAGTCTTCTTTACGAAATCCTTTTTACGAAGTCTTCTTTACGAAGTCCTCTTTACGAAGTCCTACTAAACATACCTAATACTTTTCCATGCTCTACGCGTTTTCTTGCACAGTAACTGTGCCAACGCGTCACAGTGTCTGACAGTGACACGAGGTTGCAGTACATTTGTTAAATGATGTTTTGCATCTCGCAGGTATACAATGTATGATAACGGCATGAATAATTTAGTCGACAGTAACATGAAGCCTAGCATTCATTCCGATCACTTGCCTTTCCGTCTACCCAGGGAGCCACGCGCGAAATCCGAGCAAGTAGCATTTCCTGGATCCGAGAGTGACGGAGTATGTGATACCTGTTACATTACAAATGATTAGGTCAAACAGCGGGCACTTTGCTCGGTTAGTAGTGTATGGGTTGTCTGGTAGTTCATTCCTCTCTCTCTCTCTCGTAATTCTGAGAGCCTTCTGCACTTCAATGCTTCCCCAATGGCTTCTTTTGTGATTTTTGGTTTTCTGTGATCTGTTATTGTGTTTGTTTCTTTGTTTGTTTGTTGTTGTTTTTCTCACCATTTCTGTAGTCTAGATTGTTTGTTTATCTTGTGCTTATAATGTTTTTGTGTGTGTGATTTTTTTTCTTTATTACTGTGGAATGTAGTTAGGACTACTTGAAAGGTAGGCATGGATGCCTGCATTCTACCCTTTCATTTTAATAAACTTTTCATCATCATCATCATCATCATCATCATCATCATCTATCTCAGTCTCTCTCTCTCTCTCTCTCTCACAGTCTCTGTGTGTGTGTGTGTGTGTGTGTGTGTGTGTGTGTGTGTGTGTGTGTGTGTGTGTGTGTGTGTGTGTGTGTGTGTGTCTACTCGAAACTGACAGTCACATTACAAGAACGTGAAGCGCAGATGGGCCATTTTTTTGCGTCGGCCCAGAGAGAGAGAGAGAGAGAGAGAAGGGGGGGGGGGGGGAAGGAGGCGAGAAGGGGGCAAGTAAATGTCAGACGTGGAACTGTTTTCGGACCTGCACAAGTGCACGGACTTTCTTCCTTTGTCTCCTCTCCTTACAGTACTGACACCCCCCCCCCCCTACTCCCCCCACCTCCCTCCCACCGCCACCCCACTTCGTCCACTTGTCACCAATCCATACAATCCGCAGTCTTTGACCTACCCACACCCCAACCCACCACACCCTCCATTCATCCACCCCGGGCCACTCGCCTCTCTCTTGCTCTCTCTCTCTCTCTCTCTCTCTGCACAGACAGCAACATAATTATGTTTGTTTTGTTTCAAGTGTTCATACATCGCGTCTTTATAGGGCGCCCAAGTTGTTTTTTGTACATTCTGGTTACCCGCAGTGAGGGGGGAAAAAAGGACAGGAAATAATGATATCTCCTCCACTCAGTCCTGCAGATCCCTCCCCCAACCCCTTTCCCCCCTACCATCACCCCCACCCCCCCCCTCCAAACTGACGTGCCCCTAATTTCCATTTTCCCTCATCGTGACGTCACTCTAAAGAGCACTTTTCTACAATAATCGCTAACTTGTAGCAGTCACAATGCCAGTCAATCACAACCTGCACGTGCATACCATTATGCAAATGAGCACGTGCGCACGTGCACCGCACCGGTGCCCCCAAGCAAAACAGGCCTGACTGCACGGCACCGTGTTGTTTCTGAGGCCAAGGAATTTCTCTCGGTTCGCCAGCCGCACTGGGAGACAATGGGGGCGCTGTGTGTGTGTGCGTGTGTGTGTGTGTGTGTGTGTGTGTGTGTGTGTGTGTGTGTGTGTGTGTGTGTGTGTGTGTGTGTGTCCCTCTTAAATGGCTTGAAAATGAAATCCTCCCATGGACAGAACGTCAGTTAACGGCGGCAAAAAAGGAAAAACATTCATTCCAAACAAACCATACGTGTATTACACAGGGCTTAACAGGGTCCGTTATCCACCAAGAGCAAACGCGTTTTGCTAGTCGTGTCCACAGGCATGTTCCGTCGGAACTTACTTCTTTTTTTTTTCTTTTCCTTTTTTTTTAAATTAGATTAAAATGTGTGCAATTTGAAAACACTTTTTGAGGAAACACTTTTTCTAAGGAAAATATTTAGAATTTAACTAAAATCTGTGCCACTTGGGGCGTGTTGGCATCAGTGATTTTTAGTGCCTGACAGGAGGAAAGACTTTTTTTTGGGGGGGGGGGGGGAGGGAGGAATTTAAAGCTAAAGGTGGAGATCCACCAAAGAGTGGAAGATGTTAAGCTGTGATTACGCGGTATTTAACTGCACTAAAAACAACAACAACAACATCAACAACAACATACAGCTAAAGTTACAAAGTGTCTATCCGAACCCAGACTACCGTAATGAAATTGTCCATTAATTTTTCCGCAGTTACAACAGATAGTCCGTCAGGGGAGCATACTCAACCGTAGTTAATTCATCTGTGAAAATCGACTAAGCTGCTCTAACAGATAAAAAAATACGCACTCTCATGAAAAATATTGTGATGAGCGATTTCAGGCAAAACTGATCATACTCCGGAGAACAATGAAATCAGACGCCGAGACAAAAACAAAAAACGGAAAAGAAAGTTATGCCGGAAAAGTGAAATCAGACAACAAATCATGTAGTGAAATTCATGTCGCGACAACTCTACAGCAAACGGCTTGTTCCCTCCCTTTCCCATCTCTTCAGCCCCCTCGTGGATTGCGCATGACCGCGCAAGACCGACAAATTGCATGCCTGAGAAACAAACGATTTTGCGAAAGGGAATGCTTTCCCCTTAGGGAGCAACACAACAGGTTCCGCGAATTTTTGTAAATGGCAACATTTTCCCTGAACTCTTTTATTCGTTATTGCAGCCGATTTTACTTACAGCGTCTGGCGTATTGCCGACATCCGCTGACGGAGTCGATAACGTTAGCAGACGAGATGGTGTGTGTGTGTGTGTGTGTGTGTGTGTGTGTGTGTGTGTGTGTGTGTGTGTGTGTGTGTGTGTGTGTGTGTGTGTGTGTTATCGGCTGCAGACCCTATTAAACATGTGCAATGTTGTAATTAATAATTAATTTTATTGTACTTCGGGGAAATTGCAAAAGAACGGCGACACTTACGAAAGGAGCCTAAACCGCGCCGCAAGTGATGTCCATTGCTGATGATTACACCTTAAACCAAGGAAGATAACCCGTGTATGTATATGAGTGGGTGTGGTACTTGGGAGTTTTACGTCCTTTTCCACCACATAAGGGTGTATCGTGATATCAAAGACGGGGCAGCGAGAAAAGCAGCACAAATATTTGGCCCCAGCCGAAATTCGAACTCACGACCCGAGCATTGAAAGTCCAACGCTCTACCATTCGGATCCCCCAGCGCACATCTGAAGTTATGTTCCTTTGTTAGATATATCCAAGAAATCGCATTATAATTATTCCCTATGCAAACTACCCGTGATATGGCGTGATGTTCATAATGAGACTTTCACACTAATTATCTGTCCGTTCAGTTTGACCCTCCGCTTCTCACTTCATTGACATCACTGTAGTTGTGGGACTTGGCCGTATTATAGACAAGTGTCAGTGCTGAAGGACACGTCAAATATATCCATGTATATATCCATGTCTTGGTATGCAGACGTCCCTGGCTGGGCTTGGAGAAATGTTAGTGCATGTTTGTGAAAAGGTCAGGAGATTTTTCCATCGCCCGTGTCATGTGTGATCCGTAGAGGGGAGTGGAGGCGGAAGGCAGAGGGGGCGGCTAACTGCTTTGTATTTCTTTCTTTTCTTTTGTGTGTGTGTGGGGGGGGGATGATGGGGGGGGGGGGGTTCATGAGGTGCACTTTCCTAGCACCTAGTAGCAGGCAGAATAAAAGCTGAGATAGATAATTTTCTCCTGATTTATATTTGAAGTAAGTATGGTGTTCAAGTTGACAACATGTTCTTTGACTACTGAGGCTGATGTCCCCACTCTGATCCAATCCACAATTATCCAGTCGCTCTTATTTTCGGATTCTTTAGTTCACTTCGTGGACGAAGATATAGCGATGCCGAATACTCAGCGAAGGAAACAAACAAATGGGTTCAAAACTGACGCCGGCCGCTACCCGCGGCTTTTCAACGATCTATTCGAAAGAGAAAGCCACTAATGTGATCTCCATTGACTACGTAGATAAAGGTCACTGTCTACTAGACTTCTGGAACAACTGGAAGCCACACACACACACACACACACACACACACACACACACACACACACACACACACACACACACACACACACACACACACACACACACACACAGAGTGGCGCAGACAGACCAGACACAAACTGGAAAAAGATATTCTCTCCATATCGTCTCCCTAAGCTGTTAACTCCTGCAGTAAAACGTTTGTCAGATGGGAAGAATAAACACAGACACATTAACCGATACCTAGGGAGAACCTCATCTCTTTACTAACGACCTCCACCATCTGACCATCACTATGAGTTGACCTCTGACCTCCTGACCTTTCCTGGGGTACCACAGGGGAGACGGACAGTTCAGATGCTAATGGATTGAAGTCAGCAAGGGATCGCAAAAGAGAGAAAAAATACTATTTGTCGATGAGGTGCAAAACATTTCCTTTCCTGCGCTGCACTGGTTCATTTCGTCGATGTAGTTATCTAATAGACCAAAACACACCCAAACTGATCGCCATGAGGGCGATGAGGATGACATGGACGGTCATACAGAAAGATTCAAAGAGGGACAGAGATACATACATATCACACAAATTCAAACGATCAGGAACAGACTTGTCCGTGTACTACAAACACTACAGACTGGAGTTTGTGGCAGACTACTGGGAACACACGATTAGAAATCTTCTATCCGTGGCGCATTCAAGTTCGTGCAGCAGGCCGGAATAACAAGAGTGAGTGAGTGAGTGAGTTTTTAGGGCTTTAAAGCCGCGCAAGCCACAAAGACTAATTCGCGGCTGAATGTGCCTGCACTACATGAAAAAAATAAAGATGTAACGTTGTACAAAGGATGCAAACTGGTCTACGGGGCAATATAAACCTAGGACACGCAGAGGGAATAACAAAGTAAAGCTGAAACGAAGAAGAAGCAGAAAAGGACGACATCTTACTGTTGGTCAGTTAGTGTTGAAAAGCTGTTTACGTGCGGGTAGATGAGTGCTTCAAGCGTTAATGTACGATCTTGTGGTGAACATTTGTACCAGCCGCCCGTCAGTAAGCAGTACAGTCCCCTTTCGTTGTTTCGGTTTTCCAACACCTATAATTTCAGTCTTTGCGGACCTGTCGGGCGACACAGAAAACGTACAGCGACTTCGTTCGGGATTTCTAACGGTTGCAGTGTCACGGTAGGATCTTATAACTGTCACACCTTTGATTTTAACCGAAGCTGCCACCCAGCGGACACACAGTCAAACTCCCCGCCGCCCCCCACAATACTCCAAACAGCCTTTGTGAATGCAGACCTCCAAACTCTTGAATTCCTTCACTGACGATGGTACCGATTGATTGATGGATTGATCGGTTGATTGGGAAGTAGACTGATACAGTGATTACTGACGTAACATTCGTGCCGTTAACTGTTCAACTGACTGACAAGAACACATGCCACCGACTAACTCAGTATCTGATTAGTTAAGTGATTAGTCTGTGCGGCTAGCAGATGAGCCAAACTTCCAAACCAAGTGAGCCATCGGACAGATGGACGGCGACCGAGCAGGGCTCTTGTAAACGATCCAATGGACTGACAGCTGACTGGGTTTGGTAAGCCAATCAGCTGACACATACTTCACCTCATTAATCAATCACAGCCTTCCTAACAACTTTCCGGGTTAAGCAACTCTCTGACATCACTGGTACGTTTCGACCACTTGGCCGACTTCGCTAATTCCCGAAATAATCCTGCTTATTTCGACCCCCAACTCTCGCATTTCACCCCAAAATAATCCTGTTAATGCACCAGCAACTGTCCGGCCAACTCTCTGGCCCCTTTCGGTTACCCCTTCCCACACCGCCATGGTTTTTTTTTTCCCTCGCTACACAAGACACATTCGGCAGGATCTATCGACTGTTGGAATTAGGTCAGCCTGACCCCGATTTATTCCTCGTCTTGATTTACCTCCCCTTTCAGCGTGACTGCGAGGCAAAATTGTCTGCCCAACCTGACGATAGAGGGAGCCACGCGCCCAATTAGAACATTTCTCGCTGATTAGCTTGATCTTTCGGGCAAGTTGTGCCCCGTGGCTCGGCAGGCGAGCAGAGTGCTCTGCCCTTGAGTCGCATCTCCAGTCTAGGAGGCTGTGTCCCAAACGGTCCAATTTACTGTCGCTGGCTACAGTAAGTCCTTCTCCAGTTTCTGTCTCATCTGGGCTGTTGGCGTCGCGACGATCCGAATAATTCAATCGTAAACTCAAACATGCACGAGTTTACGACAGATTTCCTTACTTTCAATCTTGCTTGAAGCTTACTGAGTGAACCCATGATATTCCCTCGGCTTTTATACCTCACTGGTTTTACTTTGTCTGTCCCCCCAAGTCTGCCCGTTTGTCCGTTATCTCTTACCAGCCCGTGCAAAAATCGCAATTGTAATTGAAATCTTCAGATCACAAGAAGCCACTTCAAGCCACTATAATGCAACCTGCAGCGGTTTTAGGCCAACGCCTTGTATAATAGTGGCTTGAAGTGGCCCGATCTCATGACCCGAGCATTGCGAGACCAACGCTCTACCATTCGGCATTTCCCGGCTCTCCGATTTTTTTTTTTTTTTTTTTTTTGGCTGCCACAACTTTTTGCCGACTCCAGTGGTGTTCCTCCCTGGTAATGGGTGGAATCCACGGAGGGCTCGGAAGCTGGGGCAATTTTTATTATGCATGATGATGGAGATGAGGATGATGGTAAGATGATGCTATGGAGGTCCGTGTGGTTTGGGGCTGCGGGACAGGGCCGCATTCCACGCTTCCTGTCATGAATATCCCGGCATTGACCAGGCCCGGGAACTACCGCACCTGCGGCGACTCCCCGAATTTTGTGATATAAACAAACAAACAAACAAACAATTGATATGTTGTGTATACGCTTCACAAAGTAACTGTAAAGTTAATCCCACGCTAGACTGAGTTGCGGAAAGTTTTCCTCCACAATGATAATCGGCTCTTTTCAATTCTGACACGCTTTGAAAAACCCAGCCGCCACATCCCATAGCTATAGATGCTTTTCACGAATGCGACAATTTAACTGAAATTACATGATGAAGCCTGAGGTTTCTATTCCAGAAGTCTGAAGTTTCTGCTTTTGCTTGGGTTTCAAGGTTCGGCGTTTTTTTTTTCTGCGCGTGGCAATATTCATAGACAAGTCAAAGTCTGACGCGTCATCTCAGACCTGTCCCAGTGGAATGACTTCATAATAAAGTTGCACAACTCCCCAACCAACAAATCGCGCGCCCACCCAACCGACAAATTAGTGGGCAAGGGGGCATAATTACACATGGCAGGGGGAGGTAATTGGACGAGATCCCAGTCTGGGGTCATCGGCAGAGAGAGAGAGAGAGAAATTCTCAAACGGTAAAAGACATGACAGGAATTACTTTCTTGCTTTTTTCTTTAACAAAACGTGGAACAAAACTCTTTTTAAAAAGTTGAAAATGGACAAATACATGAAGGGTGGGTGTTTGGGAAGTGGTGACATTAAAGACGGGGCAACAAGGAAGAGGCCAGCACAAATATCTGGCTCATGCCAGGATTCGAACTCATGACCCGAGCATTGAAAGTTCAACGCTCTACCATTCGGCTAGCCCTGCTCCCCGACAATTTATACATGAAAATGGAGAGAGAGAGAGTGAGTTGTAAAATTTTGTATTTTGTGTGTGTGTGTGTGTGTGTGTGTGTGTGTGTGTGTGTGTGTGTGTGTGTGTGTGTGTGTGTGTGAGAGAGAGAGAGAGAGAGAGAGAAGGAATTCTAGTGGTCTATGTGCCTGACTTGTGCGTACTGAGATAGAAACAAAGGGGATAACAGACTAATTAGCCGACTGCTCACAGATACCATGCTGCGTGCTGCTGATAAATTACGTGATAACGTACATTGTAACACAATGCGGTATACGTGTGTAATGAGAGAAGGACAGGGATAAAGATAAAGAGATATGTGGGGGGGGGGGGGGGGGAGGGAGAAGGGGGATCAAGTGTTGGCTCTCTGTAGATTAGATGCACTCATTATTCCGTCACAACAGTCATTACTTGGCAATAATTCATTCGCGTAATGTGTGGTTATATTCCGCTGGAATGTCTGGATGAATTGGGCAACATGTTTTCTGCACGCAGCCCCATTATCTCGCAACAGCGATATCTCACAGTTGAGAACCAGAAAGACAAACATGAAGTCAAAAAGTCAAACAACATGGCTATACTGACCTTAACGTAAAAAACAAACAAACAACAACAACTAAAGTTTATTCAAGTGAATTTTTCTGGCCCTCAAGTGAACCAGACATGGATACTGGACACGCACTAAGTAGTTTTCATGGCCAAGGAATCTCTCTCTGGTTCAGCTTCTGCACAGGCAGACTGGGGGGCTACGTGTCTCTGTGTGTGTGTGTGTGTGTGTGTGTGTGTGTGTGTGTGTGTGTGTGTGTGTGTGTGTGTGTGTGTGTGTGTGTGTGTTGCTGCCAGTGCGCGCGCGTGTCCGCACGTGCAGTTTCCTACCATTCCATTTCGAGTTTCCTCCCCTGAATACGACCTGACCCCGCAGACTACAACCTTTTACTAATAATTGGCTGAAAGTTACCGAGCTCTCTTGAGAAACTTAACCGGACTCATACACTACTCGACCAGACAGACTTAGTATCTGGTGGCTGGCAGCCCAGATCTGTATGGCCAATCTCCTGATTGTGTGAAGACTGGCAGACTGCTCGCTACGCGCTGTATGGGTATGTAGGACATACGGGTATTTTCCTTTTCGCTTCCGGTATTCAGAGCGAGGCTACCCGTTGATATACATACATGTAGCAACCACAGATTTGCAGATTTCTTTTTAGAACCTTTAGGACAAATGAATGACTGCACATAAAAGAACGAATATTTTGATAATTATTGATAATAACTTCCAGTAAGAACTGATAGTAATTGATATTTCGGTTCATTCTACTTTCATAAGATTCTCTTTTGCACTAGAAAAGTAGAATGCATAGACATCACTTTGATTCATCCGACATCAATCATACAAAAACCTCCGACTAAATCCGCTTCGGTCTAGCTGGAAAAACATGAAGTGTATGACGTAGCTTATGTGACGCTGTATGACACAAAATGACGCGTAGTATGAATACTACGTCACTATAGTGAACATCGAGCGACCTCGGATGCCTGTCAGAGTAACTGATTCTACTGTAAATAACTTTTGGTGCTAGCGGCCAGTTCACTGGATCAGAGGTGATGTCACCTCGCCTCTCACGTGTTTCATCCCGGTCTCGGTGAGTAACCTCGTTTTCGCTATCGGAGGTAAAGAAGAATACCCACAGGGCCTATTGATTCATACAGTCTGTAACAGGTGGCGCCACGATCGGGCGAACTGCTGTCCGGTTTCAGCTTGGTGTGTGTGTGTGTGTGTGTGTGTGTGTGTGTGTGTGTGTGTGTGTGTGTGTGTGTGTGTTGGGGGGGAGGCGGGGGGGGGGGGGGCGGGGGCTGGGGGCTAATGCTGTTAATCCGGTTTGTCGTCTTTATTTCTGTGACTCAGCGCCCAGGTCATTTGTCATGCCAACAGATAATTTCTGCTGATACTCTCTCTCTCTCTCTCTCCTCCCCTCCCAAAAAGGTTTTGACAGCCAGTAACTTGCATTACTGTCAAATCACGGTACATGGTTATTGTTGCCATGTCATATCTGTCACAAACGCTGTGTGTGTGTGTGTGTGTGTGTGTGTGTGTGTGTGTGTGTGTGTGTGTGTGTGTGTGTGTGTGTGTGTGTGTGTGTGTGTGTGTGTGTGAGAGAGAGAGAGAGAGAGTCTAGTTAACATTCCCTCATCAGCATAACTGCATATTCATCGGTACAACTCATCCTCCCGCTGAAAGACAACACGATTTTCTCCCCCTGATCGGCTAAATTCCCGCCACTGATCACCCTCTTCGATAAGACGCAACTGCCGTCTGCCCACGTTAGTGTAACGGGCCTGCCATCGACTTCACACTAATGCAACAGAGCTGGTATGTACTGGCTACCAGCAATACGACGCCTAGTTATCACAACTTGGCACAGCCATTATCAAGTACATCTATCACTGACAAAACTAGTTCAGAATGGTCCATGGACGGACGTACAAGGGAAGACAGCAATGCACTGGCCCTTTAGTCATACTGTAACTGTACTGGTTTCGGGGTTCGTTGCAAATGTTTGGTCATCATAATGGGCTTTTCGAAAAGACTAGATAAAAAAAATTGCGAAAATCAGGACGAGAGTCGGAATATCTGGAGATGGACACAGCGAACCTTTATGCTGTCGGTAAACTGTTGTGTTTTGTTGTTTGTTTGTTTTTTGTTGTTGTTTTTAAACCTTTCGTAACATCCCTCATAAGAGTTGTCTACGTAAAGCAGCTCATGTTACCATGTTTATGCCCAAAGATCGTTGTGAACTGTTTTCACGGTCTCTATAATCACAAACTTGGACACCTGGACAGTGACAGCGCCTGTAATGGTCACACTGAGCCAGCAGAAGCGTACTCGATGACGCGGGGACCCCACTGAGCCCTCCAGTAGTGTAAAAATATAGAATTTAAATGTTCGACCGTTCGCGTGAAGTGTACACAACAGTACTACTAATGATCAAGATCATCACAAACTAGTGGATATCATAGTTTACAAAGGGTAGTTCCACCTTCTCGGCCTAGGACCGCATTCCATGAGTTCGGTCGGGAAAGGCGAGCTGGCGGAAGGCGGAGGAGAAGTCGTTGCAAGCACTGTGTAGAGTTGAAGCTGGGATATTAGTCGTAATGATTATTTTTTTTAAGTTTCTTCCAATTCGACCGCACGCACCACTCTCACAGATAAACTGATATTCACTGGGTTAGCGAGCACACAGAACCGTCAAAATCAGTGTAGGGGGAGGACACAAGATCGACTGAATTACAGACATGGAAACAGCGCAGACACAGCAAGTTTTTTGCAACGACGACGTTATACGCATGCACTGACTCCTCCAAACGCTCACGCTAACGACAAACCTCCTCCACACCCACCCAGACCTACATTCTCCCCTGACTGTTGTAAAGGTGCTGGTGCTGCTGTTAGATAAGGACGACGCTGTGGTTCTCTGGGCGCCATAACCAGCAGCACACTGGTCCCCCACACTAACAGATAAAGCCCACACACTCTCACACACAGCGCATTGTTAGATAGCAAGTTTCTCTCAATCTCTGGGCTCTTGGTGTTCTGTGTCAGATTACTGGCTGTCTGTTAGCCGCCTTGAGCAAGAAAAAGTGTTCATAAAACGACATGCAACTGCGTGCCATTACAATGACGAGTGACGCTACACATGCAAAAGAAATTTTAACAGACCGGCAAATTCTCGGTCACGTGATTCAGTTTTTATCTCTCCGCCGCGGCAACGTTTTCAGTCCAACGCCATTTTAATTTTACGATACATAAGACAGTCTTTTCAATCTATAGTTTAGCCCGAAAAAATTCTACCTCAAACTTAAAATACCCTGCGTGTTGTCCCTACCGCGTAGTGTGCAGCAGAAACCACGTGATTTTTGGTGTTGAACTGTAGACTGTTTTACTGACAATGGGAATGCATGCGTACATGTTGGGATCACAGTGAGACGCATACGCACACGTGGCGTCATTGTTCAATGCTGACGCTAAAATGACGCAATTACTGGCGTAATGACTCTTTTGACCGGCTACGATCAGTCGCTGCTATACTAGTGACGAAAACTGCAATACATGACACGTCAGAAATGTCTGACGTCACGAGATAAACAGATGAGCGCGAATGCCCTGCTAGGCAAAACTGTCTTGACAGCGAGACTTGACTGCGAAAAAGCACGCCGACTCATACCAGCTATTTGTTCAGCCGGAAATACAGACATCGTATAAAGCAAAATCAATGAAAAACAAAGAGTGATGTCTACTGAGCGATGAGCGAAGAACGATTAGCGGGCAGGCATTAGTTTACTGTTCTCGCACTGCATCAAGTATTCTGAACAATGGCAGAAGCTGAACAATGACAACATGGCCCGCAGTCAGAGAGAGAGAGAGAGAGAGAGAGAGAGAAAGAAAAAAAAAAAAGGAAGAAAAAAAAAAAGAGATATTAATCAATTGTTCCGACAAAAAGCAGTCAGACTCGAATAACAAAAGACAAGATTCAGGTTTCATTCAGAACAGCGTATCGTCCCAGCTGGAGACTACAGACTGGTGATTCTGCAGCTAGCTTCGTGACGGCCGCACGTGCAATTGTGCTGCCTTTTGTAGGGGGCGCCACCAGCGTCACGTGACCAAGCAGCGTGGACAGATGGACAGGGTGATGTATGCTTGTAGGTAAAATGATTCGCATGGATACAGATACTGATATTAGTGATAGAGTGTCAGAACAAAGAGCAAAATGTGAAGGATGGTTGTAACAAACAATGACTAGTGCCGTGCACACACACACACACACACACACACACACACACACACACACACACACACACACACACACACCTCATCCCCCCCCCCCCCCCGGGTTTGGGAGTCCTGCATCCGCAATAGATTAGGTCAATACTGCAGTCAGTTTAATAATAATAATAATAATAATAATAATAATGAGTATTGTATAGGCGCTTTACCCAATTTCCTGAATCAGCTCAAAGCGCCGCGAACTGAACCCAACACGCACGCTCACGTGAATCACACGCATTCTCTCACACACTAGACATACACATAGTACAATCACGTGGTGCGAAGGGTCAGCTCAGCTATTTAAATTTCGGAATTTAGAATTGCATTTATTTTTCAAATGTGGTGGGCTGAACATTTCCAAAGCAGAGGGGGAGGAAGCCGGAGTACCCGGAGAGAACCCCCGACGATCGGCCCGAATGAATCGGCCCGAAAGTGCCACATACGAGAAGGAAAAATTCTGTGCCCCGAGTGGGACTCGAACCCCTCACCTCTCGCATTGGTGACAGGTCTCTTAACCACTAGACCACCGACCGCCCCAGTTTCGGTGCGTACTCTCTCTCTCTCTGAGGCTGTTACCAGATGCATTCATCCTCGCAACAAACAACAACAAAAACAACAAAACCCTATAGAGAAGAAGTGTAGTACGAATTTCTACGAACAAGATAATTACTCCAAGTTTGCGTCTCGCTTCACTGAACACCTGTCGCGCTTCCGCAATTCCAGCATGCTTCCTTGACATGAACATCAAGAATTCCTTCATTTCTCTGCGGAAATGGAAACTAATTTAGCCAATGAGCACTGAATAAAAAATCAAGCATTTACATTTACGTCATAGCCTGTGCTGTTTGGGGTAAGAACGCGGAAGTCTTTGCATTTAAAAATACCGCCAAAGTAGCTATTGTTTTTCCTCGGTCTTCTAGTTGGTTTGGGAAATTGAAGACAGCCAGGAAAAGGCCAGCACAAAATTCTGGCCCCCAACAGTGATTTTAACTAGGTAGGTAAGCTAGGGTTTAACGCCCCTGAGACAAGAGTGATTGGAGAAGGCTCTAGCGGGCAGGTTATGGGGGGGGGGGGGGGGGGGGGAGGGACAGCTATCCTAAAGAAACAGACAATCAGTCCAACGGAACACGATTCAATCCAGTCAGATTTGGGAGTCTCTGATTTGTTGTTTCCTTGACTGTGATGGACCTGTTAAGTACACAAACAGATCCAGTAACACTAAGGAACGAGTTCCTTGGTGCAGTGCAATGGAACTGATCTGTGTCGCTCGCTGTCTGTGGTTGTAACTCACTACTAAGTCAGCACTCCACCATCTTAGCTGTCCCGACTCCAATTCCCAAATGACCGCTGAACACTCTGTTTTGGAGGGATGCATACACATGCTGGCTTTCGGCGCGCCTGGACTACAAAAACGGACGAAGAAGGCCCAAACTACACGCACAGATTTCGGCTTTCATATCATGGTGGTGACGTCACAGTGGAAGCGAGCTGTGTGGCTTGCTGGTCTGACAGCTGCGTGCTGACAATACCCCATCTCGCGTCTCCATGTACCCAGGTACATCCCTCGCCTTCACCTGACAATACACAGCCAATACACGGTCAGAGGGGAGTTTGGTGGGTTGGTGGTACTTGCAGATCTGTGTGCCCGGGGTTGAAGGTCTCGGGTTCAATCCTTTTGTTTCGCCGCACGCCTGCAGCCCTCCCTCCATGTTTTCTTGAAAGCCGGGATAGCCGAATGGTAGAGCGTTGAACTCTCAATGAGAGTCGTGAGATCGAATCTCGGCTGGCGCCAAATATTTATTCTGGCCTTTTCCCCGTTGCTCCGTCTTTTTCCCCTTTCCCGTGGTGGAAAGGACGTTAAACTCCCAAACACCCACCCACCCTACGTGGTGGAACAGGACGTTACACTCCCAAACACCCACTCACCCATACTTTTCTACACTACACGTGCACAACAACACGATAGCTACTCAAGTGTAGGCGGCAAACATTTTCTGATCTCTTCTTTCCTCCTCAAGCCAAAAGAGCGCCTTTGAACGACCGAAAATAACAAGGTTCCTGAAAACTCTGGCAATATAACAAAATCGCTGACGGCTCCTCCTCTCCTCACTTAATTTGCTCGCCCTGTGAAGACACCCGGTTCCAATGAGGCGTGACTAAGCGCTGGCAGATACTGGCTTCGTGATGCAACGAAAAACAAGTTGAGAAAACCGTGACCTGCACGTGTACCCGTTTACCAGGCCACTGTGTTGAAAAGCTGAACTATTCTCAGGCGTGTTTTTTCGCACTTCTATGTTGTGTTGTTCCACATCAGTCTGAGAAACGTGCGACCGAAATGTTGAACCATACATTCAACTGATGGTTTGTTGTCGTCGTCGTCGTCGTTGTTGTTGTTATAGTCCATTTGCCGGAAAAGGTGGTGGTCTTGTTTTTTATTTTTGTGTTTTCCTGAGTGTCACAATAAACCAACACAAGTCAAAGCGACCTCTGCGTTGCGTCCCTTGCCTGCACACGGTTACATTTGGTTTGTGTGTGTGTGTGTGTGTGTGTGTGTGTGTGTGTGTGTGTGTGTGTGTGTGTGTGTGTGTGTGTGTGTGTTGAAAGATATCTCTGAAACTATTAACTTTATGAAAGGTACATGAGCATATAATGTGTGCTGTTTTAAGAGACCTAAGCGATACATTTTGTTGTTGCTGTTTTAATGTGTATGTTGTCGTTTTAGATCTGTACATGGGGGGGGGGGGGATTTTGAATCACTGAAGTAGGTCAAACTGTTGAGTTTCTTGGTCTCTACTAAGCCACGTGTTTGGACTGATCAGGGACTTACATAGATATATATATGTAGGTCCCTGGACTGATGTAGGTGAATCACGGGCCTGCCCCTGACCGTGCGGCACCCGCCGTATACACACTGCGCATGCCTTTTGTTTTGTTGGCACGTCAGTGTACTGGACATGCACGTGCAACATGCAGATGTCAAGTTTGTATCGCGCATGCCGATTACAATGAAACATGTGCCGAGAGACGTCATGGAGGCCTTTTCAGGGCTGCATTTTTTTTCATTATGGTTCACAAGTCACTCCGAGGGTGGAGGCTTAACGGTGATAGAAAGATGGAAACAAAAAAATGAATATATGGTTGGGTCGCTGAGTCAGGTACATTTTCTCTTCTGACAACGTTAAAAAAAGTATGCCGTTTTCTGGAAATCGGAAAAAAAAACACCAACACTGTTTTCGGCAAATGGACCAGTGGAAGGGGGGGGGGGGGGGGTAGGGAAGGACGGTAACTATCTACGGCGTTGCATTCAGGTGATAAAACATAGATCTTGGATACGGTCCTTCGCGACACGAAACTTTCACAAAGACCTTGTTAAGTCTTGTCTTAGTGTGCAATTTCTTTCAACCCGTCAAAATGTACAAAACATTTATAATTTAAATCTTGTCAAACTGCAAAACCGGCTCTACGGCCGGCCTGCCGACACTGAAACGTGAAACGTCACAAATGACACGCGCAATACAGACATCCCACAGACACATGCTGAGTAAGCAAAATATGCTGATAACATTTCCACGGTCGCCTCATTCTGTATTTTCATGACCAAGGGTTATCTTCCCCCTGTATCGCAGTTTCCTCCCCTGACTGGAGATGCACCTTACACAGCAAAGATCGGATGCGTTCAAAGTGCACGCTGCCCGATTCAGTGAGTCACAACCGCGAAAGATTACACACACGTGCTTTGCGCCGATGTAAACACAAGCTGTCTGAGAAAATATTCCTGCAAATATCATACCTGCGCTGCAACCCGACTTTGTCTCTACAAAAATAGTTCCCTGGGTGACTGAATCCTTCCGCTGAGTATACAGAAACAGGATGAAAGGTCAAGGAGTGCTGTGACGGTGTGCGGGGGGGGGGGGAGGGGGCTACTTTCAAACATGATGCAAGCAACAAACGGCTGTCTGAAATGAGGACAAGAAGTATAATTCTAGAAAAAATACGCCAGCTGGACCAATGATAAACATTTTACTTTCCCAGATTTCAAACACACGAGAAAACATAATATCTGAGTTTAGCAACTGACACATTGCTCATCAAAGTGCCCCTCCCCCCCCCCCTTTTTTTTTTAACGACTGTTGTGGATGCTGAACTGCAGGAAATTTCTGACACCAAAAATCGACACTCGCACATCTGCATTTACTTGAAACACTGCACTTTGTTCACGCGAGATCAGACAAAACGATTTGTGCGCCTGATACAAGTGCACGATCTTTGCACCGGGGAAGGGACACAACTTGCTTTCTTTTCCTGCAAGAGTTACGCCTCCTGTCTCACTGAGTCGTGTCCACCCACCAAGAACGACAAATCTAATACGACAGCACCGCATCTTACGCGGCAGGCGTGACTTAACCACTTACCACCGTAACATGGAAACTGAATTTATCGCAATCAGAAAAGAATCAGAAAAAGAGTTTTCGTTAAAAGGTAAAGGTGAGAACCGATGGTATCGCCCCCTTCCAGTTCACGCGAGATCTCGCCAAGTCCGGTAACTTCCTTCCTGCATCCGAAGCAAGCGTCTCGGGGTGGTGTTTTGACATTTGCCGATATCGGGGATGCATATCACGGCCCCCAGAACAAAACACACTTTCTCCCCTCCTACAGGCGCTTTCTAGGCAGCAGAATGGCATTGTGAGTGGTCTGACCTGCACCAATGCTTTCTGTATGCTCCTTCGGAGAACAGCTTGCAGTAAGAGTCTTAGGAAAAGGACATTCTGTAACCCACGTGATGTAAACTTTATGTAATGTCCTCTGTGAGTAGTGTCCCAAGGCGATCGGAAAAAAAACAAAAAAACAAAAAAACCCAAATCGGCTTGAAATGAACGAAGTAAAAACAAACGGAAAACAAAACGGCAGAGGTAGCATAATCAAAACTGACAGGTTACGCAGACAGACAAATAATAATAAAGAAGACTTATAAAGCGCCCATACATGGAAATTACACAGGTTCTAAGTGCCGTACATCAAAACAAAAATAAAACAGGTATCACTGACAGTACACAGATGACATAAAGCACAACAATATACACAAACATGAGTGACCGTTACACAGTAAGGAACGGCAAATGAAAACAATCAAACAAACAAATACCAACAATTACACCCAATAAACTAGTGTCCCAACTTACCTCAAGTCCCAAGCCAGGGGAGAAAATTCCTCACAATGGGAAGTAATCCGATCGGTTACTCAACAGTCACCTGCAAATGAAAAGAAACAAAATCAGTTAAATATTTCATTTCATAATAAGACTAAGAATAAGAATAATAGCTGTAAACATGAACAGATAAAGGACTAGTAAAACCACAACAACTGTGATAGGCGTAGAACCAAGTTGACTCGTGCGTGGAAAGAAATTCGAAAATAACCTAAATCTGAAATAAAGAAAGGGCACCGTAAAAAGTCGGAACAATTATTCACCGTCGCCCAAGCTAAAATCTCTCAATACACTCTGCGTCGTGTCTCTGGCTCCACCTTACTTGGTACACTCTGGTACTTGGTACCACCCCCACCTCCACCAATACCCCAACCCCCCCATCATTTCACACGTACCCCCCAAGCGTCGCTCCCAACACCGACCTCCACTTCTCAGCCACACAGACCCATGTCCGTGTTTTTCAACCAGGATCTGCACACACCCACATTCCACCACCTCCCTAACCAAACTCCCTACCCTACTGTCACACCTCTCACACCCTCACTACCACCGCCACCACCACCTCGCCCCACCTCCACGCGCATCTCGTCTTCTTTGTTTCAACCCCCCACGGTACAAGAACACGTGGGAGCGGCCAGAAAAAAAAACACAAAAAACAACAACAACGGCTTTGGCAATTAAACGCCTTAGCACTTCACTTCTCTTACAGCAACATCAAATACTTAGTCCGTAGAGAAAACACAAGCCGCTTGGGCTAGATACGTCACCAAGGTATTTCTGTTTTTCTTCTTGTCTTTCTTTCTTTTGTTTTTCCAAAGAACAATGTAATCGGATCGGCTTCGCTCACTTCTTGAAGAGGCTGAAACTTTTCCCTGACGCATCTATATATTATAGGACAGCTGCACATAGACCTAGACACAAACATCACATGCTGTATGACACGTGAAACGCGGCAGACTCGGGGAGTCAATGGGTAATATTCCGTATTCCGTATTCAGCATACATTGCAAACAAGCGTATGACAGCTGATATGAAACAAACAGGAAACGGTTACATGAGGAAAGTCGGGTAACAGAGAGAGAGAGGGGCAGACAGGGGGAGACCGACAGAGAGGTAGACAGACACACAGACAGAGCGAGACACGTACGGAGACCACAGACTGAGACTGAAAGGAACGAAATCAAGTTCATTTTCCAACGGAAAACAACTGTTGACCTGGTCAATTTTCAATCTGCCGTTTTTACGAGAGAGAGAGAGAGAGAGGGGGGGGGGGGGGTGGTAACAGGAGGGCGGGGGGGGGGTGGGTGGGTTGGGAGCTTAACGTTCTTTTCCACCACGCATGGGTGACATCAAAGACGGAGCAGAGAAAAAGGCTAGTGGCCCCAATCAGGATTGGGGGGGGGGGGGAGAACACCGACACTAGCATAAAACATGGACAAATTTTTACGCACGCACACACACACACCACACACACACACACACACACACACACACACACACACACACACACACACACACACACACGTATAATCAATACACAATGATACTTCCTCTATAACAACTCGGCAAATACATCAACCTGCCCTTTAGATATGACAAGCTAGTGTGTATTCACATCGTAACAAACTATCTAACAACAGTCATGTGATTTGCAGCTTTCATTTCAAACGGAATCGGTGAACGAAGCACATCGTCTGACTAGAGAAATAACATACGGTATATTGTCTGGTCATCACGCAAGCTTGCACATCGTCTGACTAGAGACATAACATACGGTATATTGTCTGGTCATCACGCAAGCTTGCACATCGTCTGACTAGAGACATAACATACGGTATATTGTCTGGTCATCACGCAAGCTTGCACATCGTCTGACTAGAGACATAACATACGGTATATTGTCTGGTCATCACGCAAGCTTGCACATCGTCTGACTAGAGACATAACATACGGTATATTGTCTGGTCATCACGCAAGCTTGCACATCGTCTGACTAGAGACATAACATACGGTATATTGTCTGGTCATCACGCAAGCTTGCACATCGTCTGACTAGAGACATAACATACGGTATATTGTCTGGTCATCACGCAAGCTTGCACATCGTCTGACTAGAGACATAACATACGGTATATTGTCTGGTCATCACGCAAGCTTGCACATCGTCTGACTAGAGACATAACATACGGTATATTGTCTGGTCATCACGCAAGCTTGCACATCGTCTGACTAGAGACATAACATACGGTATATTGTCTGGTCATCACGCAAGCTTGCACATCGTCTGACTAGAGACATAACATACGGTATATTGTCTGGTCATCACGCAAGCTTGCACATCGTCTGACTAGAGACATAACATACGGTATATTGTCTGGTCATCACGCAAGCTTGCACATCGTCTGACTAGAGACATAACATACGGTATATTGTCTGGTCATCACGCAAGCTTGCACATCGTCTGACTAGAGACATAACATACGGTATATTGTCTGGTCATCACGCAAGCTTGCACATCGTCTGACTAGAGACATAACATACGGTATATTGTCTGGACATCACGCAAGCTTGCACATCGTCTGACTAGAGACATAACATACGGTATATTGTCTGGACATCACGCAAGCTTGCACATCGTCTGACTAGAGACATAACATACGGTATATTGTCTGGACATCACGCAAGCTTGCACATCGTCTGACTAGAGACATAACATACGGTATATTGTCTGGTCATCACGCAAGCTTGCACATCGTCTGACTAGAGACATAACATACGGTATATTGTCTGGACATCACGCAAGCTTGCACATCGTCTGACTAGAGACATAACATACGGTATATTGTCTGGTCATCACGCAAGCTTGCACATCGTCTGACTAGAGACATAACATACGGTATATTGTCTGGTCATCACGCAAGCTTGCACATCGTCTGACTAGAGACATAACATACGGTATATTGTCTGGTCATCACGCAAGCTTGCACATCGTCTGACTAGAGACATAACATACGGTATATTGTCTGGTCATCACGCAAGCTTGCACATCGTCTGACTAGAGACATAACATACGGTATATTGTCTGGTCATCACGCAAGCTTGCACATCGTCTGACTAGAGACATAACATACGGTATATTGTCTGGTCATCACGCAAGCTTGCACATCGTCTGACTAGAGACATAACATACGGTATATTGTCTGGTCATCACGCAAGCTTGCACATCGTCTGACTAGAGACATAACATACGGTATATTGTCTGGTCATCACGCAAGCTTGCACATCGTCTGACTAGAGACATAACATACGGTATATTGTCTGGTCATCACGCAAGCTTGCACATCGTCTGACTAGAGACATAACATACGGTATATTGTCTGGTCATCACGCAAGCTTGCACATCGTCTGACTAGAGACATAACATACGGTATATTGTCTGGTCATCACGCAAGCTTGCACATCGTCTGACTAGAGACATAACATACGGTATATTGTCTGGTCATCACGCAAGCTTGCACATCGTCTGACTAGAGACATAACATACGGTATATTGTCTGGTCATCACGCAAGCTTGCACATCGTCTGACTAGAGACATAACATACGGTATATTGTCTGGTCATCACGCAAGCTTGCACATCGTCTGACTAGAGACATAACATACGGTATATTGTCTGGTCATCACGCAAGCTTGCACATCGTCTGACTAGAGACATAACATACGGTATATTGTCTGGTCATCACGCAAGCTTGCACATCGTCTGACTAGAGACATAACATACGGTATATTGTCTGGTCATCACGCAAGCTTGCACATCGTCTGACTAGAGACATAACATACGGTATATTGTCTGGTCATCACGCAAGCTTGCACATCGTCTGACTAGAGACATAACATACGGTATATTGTCTGGTCATCACGCAAGCTTGCACATCGTCTGACTAGAGACATAACATACGGTATATTGTCTGGTCATCACGCAAGCTTGCACATCGTCTGACTAGAGACATAACATACGGTATATTGTCTGGTCATCACGCAAGCTTGCACATCGTCTGACTAGAGACATAACATACGGTATATTGTCTGGTCATCACGCAAGCTTGCACATCGTCTGACTAGAGACATAACATACGGTATATTGTCTGGTCATCACGCAAGCTTGCACATCGTCTGACTAGAGACATAACATACGGTATATTGTCTGGTCATCACGCAAGCTTGCACATCGTCTGACTAGAGACATAACATACGGTATATTGTCTGGTCATCACGCAAGCTTGCACATCGTCTGACTAGAGACATAACATACGGTATATTGTCTGGTCATCACGCAAGCTTGCACATCGTCTGACTAGAGACATAACATACGGTATATTGTCTGGTCATCACGCAAGCTTGCACATCGTCTGACTAGAGACATAACATACGGTATATTGTCTGGTCATCACGCAAGCTTGCACATCGTCTGACTAGAGACATAACATACGGTATATTGTCTGGTCATCACGCAAGCTTGCACATCGTCTGACTAGAGACATAACATACGGTATATTGTCTGGTCATCACGCAAGCTTGCACATCGTCTGACTAGAGACATAACATACGGTATATTGTCTGGTCATCACGCAAGCTTGCACATCGTCTGACTAGAGACATAACATACGGTATATTGTCTGGTCATCACGCAAGCTTGCACATCGTCTGACTAGAGACATAACATACGGTATATTGTCTGGTCATCACGCAAGCTTGCACATCGTCTGACTAGAGACATAACATACGGTATATTGTCTGGTCATCACGCAAGCTTGCACATCGTCTGACTAGAGACATAACATACGGTATATTGTCTGGTCATCACGCAAGCTTGCACATCGTCTGACTAGAGACATAACATACGGTATATTGTCTGGTCATCACGCAAGCTTGCACATCGTCTGACTAGAGACATAACATACGGTATATTGTCTGGTCATCACGCAAGCTTGCACATCGTCTGACTAGAGACATAACATACGGTATATTGTCTGGTCATCACGCAAGCTTGCACATCGTCTGACTAGAGACATAACATACGGTATATTGTCTGGTCATCACGCAAGCTTGCACATCGTCTGACTAGAGACATAACATACGGTATATTGTCTGGTCATCACGCAAGCTTGCACATCGTCTGACTAGAGACATAACATACGGTATATTGTCTGGTCATCACGCAAGCTTGCACATCGTCTGACTAGAGACATAACATACGGTATATTGTCTGGTCATCACGCAAGCTTGCACATCGTCTGACTAGAGACATAACATACGGTATATTGTCTGGTCATCACGCAAGCTTGCACATCGTCTGACTAGAGACATAACATACGGTATATTGTCTGGTCATCACGCAAGCTTGCACATCGTCTGACTAGAGACATAACATACGGTATATTGTCTGGTCATCACGCAAGCTTGCACATCGTCTGACTAGAGACATAACATACGGTATATTGTCTGGACATCACGCAAGCTTGCACATCGTCTGACTAGAGACATAACATACGGTATATTGTCTGGACATCACGCAAGCTTGCAATACTCAGTAATCAAATGCAAATGAACCCCAGTCTGAAAGTCTGCACACTTTATTTAAAGGCAACGTTCCAATATGTCTCAGAATAGTAATCGAGATAGTTACTCCCTTATCGTCAAGGACCCTAGATCCACTACGCTGTCACTCATCTCATAATGCCGTGTGGAAGGCATTTCACTGTACAGTGTACTTCCACAATGATAGTTATCTTGATGAGCGTGCCAGCACACTCACAAACGCGCTGCTGCACAACATAACACTAACTTTTCAGTATGATGTCTTGTAATGTTGGAACATACACGTTTAAGAGCATCGTCTTCAGAACTAAAGAGCTGGTTTTGCTGGGTCAGACAATTCTTTGTAATGGTTTATAGCTAAAGTTCAGTAGTAGGACAATAGTCATCACATTGCACTGGATATATACCATTGACGCCCAATAACTTGAAATGGCATATAAATCAAGAACTTCCGACATAATAAAGACGGAGTAGAAAACATCATGGTGGTAAGCTTTATTTTTCTTGATAAACAATGTCATGATTCGTCCTTATTGGTAGTTTTTGGTATTCTTTTCCCTTCTGACTTCCTCAGAATCGTTACCCCCCCCCCCCCACTCTCCCACCCCATCTTCCTCTCTCTCTCTCTCTCTCTCTGGTAGCCATGAGCCGCGAATTAGCCTTTGTTGCTTGCGCGGCGTTGGTTAAGCCCTAACTAACTAACTAACTAACTCTGGTAGCCATTTCTAATGTATTGGCATGTAGAAACGGTAAATTAAAAACTGGTCATTTGATGTAAGTTTTCATGCCGTTCAAAATACAGGCCTCTCTCTCTCTCTCGCTCGCTCGCTCTCTCTCGCTCTCTTGGCTAAGGCTACAGTGAGCCGTACAGACAAAATGACAAGCTTTTAGTGGTTCGTTTTCTTGGATGTCCAACCACGCACATGGTTTTCCCCAAACCATGACAATACAGCAATCACGCCGACCTGTACACGTACTGATATCATCCCACAAACAGTAGAAACGTGACTTACACCACCGCCTCTTGATATCAATGTTATCAACTGCCTACGTAGCAACCTACCTACAATGCATACCCGGATCATTGCTGTTCAGCAAACCTGCGCCCGATCGAACAGCCTGTCCGCAGACGCACGCGATGATTCCTATACAAGATAGCGAGGTTTCCTAATGGCTCATAGGTACAGATTCTGCAACTCGTGTTTGACTGGGTATGGGTGTTTTTGAGACCGACACCTGCAATGTCCCCGTTCAGCGACAAACTGCATGTCGCAGGGCGTGGTCAGTATAGCAAGCATCATGGGAACAGAAAATAATAATACATGTAATAATAAAATAAATATATTTTCGCTGGCTACATACCTTGATT
The DNA here is from genome assembly GCA_018292915.2 of Batillaria attramentaria. NCBI lineage: Eukaryota > Metazoa > Mollusca > Gastropoda > Batillariidae > Batillaria > Batillaria attramentaria. The sequence continues at coordinate 423,886 of JACVVK020000156.1, read as the reverse complement.
AATGAAGTGTTATTAAAACATTTTAAACTTACTACATGCGCCTACCCCCCCCCCCCCCAAAAAAAAAAAAAAAAAAACCAACAACAACAACAACAAACAAACAAACAAGAACAAACAAACAAGAACAAACCACCACCACCCCCCCCCCCCCCAAAAAAAAAAAAAGACAAAGCAAGCTACGTACCAAAAACCAACCAACCAACCAACCAACCAATCAACACACACACACACACACACACACACACACACACACACACACACATTTTTTTTTTTCTCAAAACTGAATGTTGACCTCATAGGCGTGATCATTTTGCAGTGAACCCCGATTTTATATTTCGACCAGGTGACAGACAGAACGTCATCAGTAACGTCATACATATAGCGGCATACATTCAGTCATTCTGAAGTGTCACTCTGTGTGACGTCACGTCAGAGAGCATAAAATTGTATAGTGCACGGGCAACACGGAAGTGGAGTACAGGTCTAAGACATCCCGACCCCTCCTAAAGGTCAGAGTACCGATCACAACACAGAAACCCATCCAGCTAATGTAATAACGACGGAGCACGTTAAAATTATCTTTTCTTACCAGGTTATGAAAGATCACGATCTATGATTCGTACACTGCAGCCACAGTCAGACCCGGAACAACTCTCTCTCTCTCTCTCTCTCTGGTCTGTGTGCCTAATCTTTTATCCTTGTAAAATAAAGTTTCGTTCGTTCGTTCGTTCGTTCGTTCTCAGGGCACACACACACACACACACACACACACACACACACACACACACACACACACACACACACACACCCCGATACTGAATATGCGTGCACTATGATCATAGCACGGTATTATCAGTACTAGCGCACATAAACAAAAGTCCTAATCGATAATTTCCAACCAATCACGGGCTGAATACAGCGCCCGGATGAAGGAAACCAGAGGAAAATCAAAGTCAGAGCTACATGCGGCAACTGTTACGATTTAAATTTGAAAGATTACACACGTTCCGTACAAAGTTTGTAATTTGCTGACCCTGACTGAAAACCGTTGCTGGCCGACACTCCATAAAACTTTGTACGACACCACAACCGAATAACATCACGATCAGTCGTCGCACTGATCAGAGTGGAAGCCGGCATGTTGTGAAAGTGTAGCTGAAAGCCGGACCCTGTGGCAAACTATTGGCAAACAGTCCTGTTTCTTGGACCCCGGGTCACGTGTGTATTTTTAAGCGTTATTTACAGCGTGTTGCCAGCCATCTTCAGTGGGAGACTTTCACGACCTGCCAAACTCCAAAGGCCACACGATCTCCATGGACTGCAGACTGACGTGCCGCACGTGATAGACAACTTGTAGACTTGCATCAGAATCGTCATGGTGTATAACTGATTTACCTTAGAGCGGGCTCTTGTCGGTATGTACAGTACTAGAGCCCTCCTGTCGGTATGTACAGTACTAGAGCCCTCCTGTCGGTATGTACAGTACTAGAGCCCTCCTGTCGGTATGTACAGTACTAGAGCCCTCTTGTCGGTATGTACAGTACTAGATCCGGCGCCAACAGTTTCACTTGTTCACTTGCTGTCACAACGAAAACTCAACAGAAAGACTGTCCAACAAAACTTCACGTTCTACCGAAGACATACCAAACTGAAACCAAACGTGCACATCATGAATGTAAAATCGGCTTTTGTCAAAATCATGGAGTATACCTTGACCCCGTTTTTTTTTTTTTTTTTTTTTTGGAAGTATTCAACACTTTCACTTTGTATCAAGACTAATATATCTACACAAGTTTTCCGACAAAACGTTCCCCACTACTGACGGTCTTGCAAGTCCGACAGGTCGAAAAACAGAACATACAAATCGCGGTCAATGTGTACTTACATTAATCTTATGATGTATACCTTGGCCCTCTCTTCAAGAAGTATCCAACAGGTTCACCTGGTATCACTCCAAGAACTCCACACAAATTTGTCCAGCAAAACTTGCACAAAGTTAACACAAACAGCACACGCGCCTGGAATATTTGCCTCATGGACACAGACATTGGAGTAGCATCCAAACAGCACCACACCACAGCGAGTCTGCGTGAATCATGGCCGAAGTATGAAACACAGGTACACAGGGTTTGCACGCAAGACCCGTTCCTTGCTCGAGTACCACGGCCACAAAACTTCTTCAAACTCTTCGGCCAGCGCACTGACAGTACAGACGGCACGAGCAGCTCACGTAGATGTGCTAAAAATAAACTGCAGCAAGTTTCTACACAGCGGGAAAAGTCTGCGAGTGGGACGGAGTGAACTGTTGAACAAAGAGTTCCGTGAAGTGAGTGACCCGCTTCGACCTGAGAACAATCCAAAAATTGGTGATGCCTACACACGCTGCCACACGACTCGCCTGCCTGACCCCCACTGCCGCCAGAGTGTGCGTGTGCTGGGGGGCGGGGAGTCGAGAGAGGGAGGGGGTGTTGAGGGGGGTGGCTTTGTTTATTGTACCAGCGCTCGTGCCTTCGCGTGGCCATTCCTTTACACTCCCTCCGCGCTTCGCCTCGGCCGTCTGTGCGTGCGTGTGTGCGTGCTTTTCGAGCGGTTCGCCAGCTGCTTTCCTTGAACGGTGCCGGAGTCTCTCTCTCTCTCTCTCTCTCTCTCTCTCATGTGGCAGAGCGGAGTGAGGCAACAATTTACTTGCAGGACTAGGATACTAGAGAGACAGCGATGCCATGCAAGAACTAACCCAATAAACGCTTCATCATCAGTTTTACCGTCATCATCATCTCCTTCTCTCATTATCTGTCAATGATGCTGCTGTTCTGACACCAAAAAAGAAAAACAAAACAATTTCAGTGTCAGTAAGTCACAATCGCCGAGGCGGTTAGTTTCGGTTTAATTTCGTTAGTTTTCGTTCTGTGTCCACGAGAAATAGCGCGCGCGCGCACCCACACACACACACACACACACACACACACACACACGCTGCCGATCGCTACATATGCCGATTACCCCTGAACCATTACCCTAGTACTAACTACAATAAACTGTCGGTACATCAGTTTTCAGTCTCTGCCAACTACCACCGAGACGCTGACAAAACGACGGAAACTGACCAAAAAAAAGTTACTGAGAGACTGTGACTAATCAAACAGTGGAAACTGAAACTGAAGTGAACAACGTCAGTTGCAGACAGTGAGAGCTACGCACGCAGTGATACCTAACCTGACACTGACGGCCGGCCGCAAAACAAATGCAGTGTTAGTCACAGTTCTTTAGTAAAACAATTTTTCAATTGAATTCAATATCTTCATTGTCCCAATTTGGGCAATTTGTTTTCAGTGGCTTTGAAAAAAATTAGTATACAAACTTGAAGGGAATACCTGTATACTCCCCCCCCCCCCCCCCCCCCCCCCCCCCCCACACACACACACGTACACATTCATGCACCAACACTCCACACTCTGTCATTCAGTAGTCAGTCTGATGGCCGGCGGGACAAAACTGAGTTTGCCTCTCCCGGTGGTGAACTGAGGGACCATGTCTACAAATACATCATTAGTTACATCTCAGTTTCGAAGAAGAAGGCTGTGGCCGGTGTCGTGGAAAACACAAATACTGTCGCACGCACCAGAGTCAGTGAATAGCAGGGTGAAGGTTTGCACACAAAGTAGTGCTTAGCGGCAGCAGGCCTTCACTGCTTCGTCCTCCTGGTCCTCCCGCCCTGCGGCGCCATGTGCCTTTCAGAAGAGATGGACATGTGCACCGAGGAGAAGTCTACCATACCATTAATAAGTACCACCACATCTGAAACGAAATCTGCCTCAAACTACCGACACAACATCACCACCAACTACTTACTACTGCCACAACCTGCCCTGCATTCCCCCCCCCCCTACCCCCCCCCCCCCTCCCCCTTCCCACCCGGCACAACCACAACCACAACCACTACATCACGCCTGCTACACATCTTCACAGGCCGTCCCCCGATAACCCCTTCCCTCCCAACTTTCGCTGCAAGTCGATAACGGTGAGCGATGCTGTGGAGGTTGGGGGTTAACTCATCATAACATCATTTGCTGCCAATGTCCGCTAAAAACATTACGACTCTCTCCTGGCATTCAATTAAGCACTGAGCCAAATGTAGCGTGAGTATCACTCACTGAGAGAGACAGAGGAGCAAGCCAATATCACTACAGAACTCATTCACAGGCCATTTATTTTATTTCAGGAGATATAAGCCACCATATTATTGGAATATGTACGTGTTGGTGTTGGTTACAGCATAGAGAAAAGTGAGATAAATACTGAAACGAGTAAATAATTGACTGACACGACCGAATCAATCAATCAATCAATCAATCAATCAATAGAAAAAAGTTTGCTGATTTAGAAAATTGATTTCATCTGATGATCCGTAAATCGGTGTTTGAAACACGGAGCAAGCGTAATCATACCCCTAAACAAACAAACAAACACAACGGACAAACATCGGACAAACAACAACAAAACACGAAAGCTGAAATTTTTACTTTGAGTTGACTTGAAGACAGGAGGTTAGAGTGCGGAAAAAAGAGGTGGTGGTGGTGGGGGGGGGGGGGGGGAGTGATCAGTAGTGCCGGAAAGGATGCGGGGTGGGTGTCAGAAACCGAGTGGAGAAAACTGTAGAATGACTTAAAAGACGAAAAAAAAAAATGAAAAAAAAAATGAGGGATTATGAAAAGACACGCTTGCAGAAGGACCCAAACCCCTGGCAAACCCGTGAAAGAAATAGGATGGGGACGAGCGTGTTCAAAAAGAAAAGAAAAAGAAAAGTCCTGCTCGCGTCTGCATGACAGTGTTCAATATAAATTTCATTTCGCCCCAAATTCAGACATTTTCCCCTCAAACCTGTAATCCATACTGGTAGGGTCCCAGGACCCGCAACTCCGGCAATGTGAGGGGTTGAAAGCGAAGTTCTCCCCCCTGGACACCGACGCCCTTGTCTGTCTCGCACCTCGGGAGTATGGCGCACACTTCTCTATCAAAAAGAAATTTCATTTCTGGCCGGTTTAGCACCAGCACTACCAGAGCCCCACCTTGATCGATAGCATCAAACCTCGGCTTGCCCTGCAGGGGGGTAATCAATATGGCAGACAGTTATCCCGGTGCTTACTACTCCTGTGATTATACATGTGTGGGCGTGCGAATACGGAGAAAGCCAGAGTCTTCATTCTTCATACTGGAAGCCAATAAATAGAGATTGCATGATTAGTTCGTGTGGTTTACCACGAAAGAAACCAAGTTTCAATTTCTGGCCGTAGCTACCAAGGAGCTACAGGAACATAAAATCCCCCCCCCCCAAAAAAAAAAAAAAACCAACAACAAAAAACCAGCTATACACCGCCGTGACGTATGAGTTCCGAATGTTTGAAATGACGCACTTCCTGCACGTCTTTGACTGATGACGTAACTGGAGTGGTTTTTTGTGTGAATTCGTAAACCACTGAGTGGGTTATGGAAAGTCATAACTCACACTTCCGCTCTCTGTTTCATTACTATTTTCCGGCGGATGTAAAGCACTCATAGTTAATTCACTGAAAATGTACACAGGGCGAGTGGTGTAAAATATATTTATCTCCAAGCGTTTGAAAGCGTCATCAAGAGCATGCACCCATCTTGACACTGTATTTCACGTCATGAGTCATTTTCTGTTTGATGAGATTCACGGCCCATTTCTTTAGTTCAAATTGACAAAATCGAAATCCAGTAACCCGTGGCACTGAGTGTTTCCATTTTAAACTGTGACCAGTCGTCAAAACGTTTCAACCAGTTTTATAGCACCGGAAACACTGTCTGCCATATTGGCTGACCTGAGTGACTGAGCTGCCCGACCGACTGAACTACTTCCCCTTTTTCTCTGGTTACCCATCATAAAGGTGCATGCACTGCAAACACGCCCCGCTATCCTGCCTGGCCCCCGTCAGCTTTTCCCTGGCTGCTCCAACCCGGAAACTCTCCCCCTTTTTATGGTTAACCGCCCCTTAAAGGTGCACTGGGGCAGATAAGAGTGTGAATGGAGTTTAAAGTGCTTGTTCAGCTTTGATTTGTTCGCATCATTGTGCCCTAAGAGTGACGCTACTACAAGAACGATCAGTCGCGGTGCCCGGCATGTCTCTTTCTCTCCGTCGATCGTCTGCTCGCGGAGTGCCCGCCCTTCCAAGCGTTGCGGTGTTCAATAGTTGAGTTGGATGCTACAGCGAAAGGGCGGGAGTCTCGTGTCAAGTCACATGCTTGCCGCGCGCGCGACTTTGAATCCCACGGACATCTGAAGTGACCTTCAAATGACCTTACACTGACCTTGCAACTATGGAGCTTGCAGTTTGAGCTTGAATCTGGTCTTAGCAAAATCAGTCATCAGAAAACAACAACAACACCGCTCGAGTTACTCGAGTGACCTTAATTTGCTTTTCAGAAGCTAGTTCCTATTTTCACAGCCACACCCACCAAAGTGTTCAGAAATCCTCAACTTGTACTTAGGGGCCCCTGGCTCCAAGTGGAGCATACGCCATCGACAACCCTTCGCCATCGCACTCTGTTCTGGGCTATTCTTGCCACTCCAGTCCAGTTGGTCCCCTGCTTATATAGCTCTGCCTCAGTGGCCCGCCTCCAGCCTCAACTTGTACAAACGCCTAAATTGTACGTGCCTTGAGCTTTCGAGGATGACACAAAAATCGTCACAGTCTTCTCGCTTGCAAGGAAAAGATAAGGGAAGAAACTCACTTTGAACGATTTTTTTCCCCGGGACGGCGTGGAGAGGCAAGTTACTGATTAAATTCTTCGTCCTCTCCATCCCATTACCATTACACCCACCAAAAAGGTTTCGTGTGTAAGCAGTTTTAACCCCACCCCCACCCCACCCCCCAGCTCCTCCCCCTCCCCCTGCTCTTTCACGAGTTCGTACGAACTTAACTTAGTTCAGTTTTGTTAAAGAAGACGAAGAAAAAAAAAATCCTAAGAACCCTTTGCAGCCAAATCTCTGGGTCTGAGAAATTAGATGGTTATCAAAAACAGGCAGCGTAGCTCGGGGAGTATTTTGACACGGGGAGAAAATGGAAGAAAAACGACTTACTTTGCATCTCAAATGTCCCAGCCTAGCAAGCGGCTTGGGAAGCGCCGGCTAGGGGTCGAAAAGCCTGCACTACAGTTAATTATTTTAGGGCCGTGGTTCTGGCAACCAGTGTGTTAAAGAAAACAAATGTACAATTTTAAAGCTTGACTAGCCCTGAAATTATCACATTTTCAATGTACAATGGTACTGTTTTCTAAGGAGTATTCTATGATACTGAAAAATGTAAAACTGTTACATTGATAGAGACCCTACTTACATTTTGTGGTTCAAATAACGAATTGCGCAGTAATGCTACCAGTGGTTTAGTATCTGTGCATTTTCATTCCCTCAGGAAACCACACAAAATTGGCTCTCTCACAGTTCAGACCGTTAGACAAACAGAAAGAAAACAATGCCGACATTTTGTATATATTTTCTTAATCTGTAACCGTAATCACGTGTGACTGGTTGGTTGGTTGGATAATGGATGACCCGGCCCACTCCTGGCAATCAAAACGACCGAGCCCCCGGAATTCAGCCAATCGCGTCCCGCGGCATAGTGAGCAAAACACATGGCATGCATGGTCTGGCAAACTTTTTGCCAGATACGACAACGAGGGAAGTGCACTGATGTAGTTTGATATGACTGGAACATGGAAAGAAAGCAGTAAGTCAATTGACGTCATTTGAGGACGGAAAAAGGCCATTACCGATTACGTCAATCTCATTCACCTTGACATCACCCTTTTCCCCATACAATGACGTCATGGACGTACTGCGTTTTGCCAATACACGGCAGAGTAAAAGGGCGGGACTTCGGCCTCGGGGCTGCCTGAGTGGAGTCAATGTGACTGGTCCACATCAGCTGGTTATTACCGATTGTTCTCCTGCCACAGTTCTCTATGTGGCTGGTCTACTCAGAACCTCAAGTCACAGTGTCACATGCTTTGTTACACACCGACGAAACAGGTAGACCGACGTGTCCGTTGCCATGATTGGTTGGCCTGATTTATCAGTATCACCATTGACCTCAGTGATTGGCTCTCCTTGCATCATGTTATACTGAATTTCTCCATTCCCCTTTCCGAGCATTGCTCTGCTACATCCCCTTCTCCACCCTTCCCCCTTCCCCCCCCCCCCCCCCAACCCTCCCTCCCGCCCCTCTGTCTGTATTAACGGTGAGTGCAGATACTGATGCTGTATTCACAGAGCTTCCCAACACGGACTTCCCTCTGATGGCAAGTTTGATATAGACATTTGGTGTACGGGAAAGTGTGTCCCTCTTGAAGTTCAGCCAGACAGAATAGAGGAAACTCTGGTTCTTTTGTGTCACAGTAAACTGCTCTCTCTCTCTCTCTCTCTCTCTCTCTCTCTCTCTCCAGGTCGTTTTTCTCAGACGCATCTCACTTAGCTAGAAGGAAACCCAGTCTCTCCTCTTCTTTTCCTCACGAACCAAACCCGAAGCGGTGGCTGCTAAAGACTGGCCTTTCAAGTCCCCATCTCCGCGTGTCGGTAGACGCCTCACATCATCCCAGTCTCCGCCAATTTCACATGTCCTGCCCTTGGCTGCAGTCCAGCCTCTAATCGACGGACAGTTTTCGTTTTCTGAAGTCAGGAAAAGGTTGGGGTGGGGGTTAGAAGAAGGGGCAAGGGGTGGGGGTGGGGGGCGGAGGGGGAAAGGTGATTTGTATCGATCGGACAGTCGGTTTAGTCTTGCTGACTTTTGGCTACTTTTTTCCTTCCCGTTGCGAAATTTAGTACATTTCTGTTTCTCTTTGGAGATAAATTAACTTTTGGTGAAGGGTGGCGACGGGGGGTTGGGGGCGGGAGTTAAGGGGGCAAGGGCTTGGGGGGGGGGGGGGTAGTGATGTGGGAGACGAGTTGGTTTTTATCGATCTTGAAGTCGGTCTACTTGCTGACGTTGACTACAGTCTTTCCCTCCTCGTTCCTGAATTATTCACAGTTCTGTTCCTCTTCGCAGATGAAGATGTCGGTTTTGGGGGAGGGGTGGGGATGAGGGGTGTGTGTATGGGGGGGGGGGGGGAGGGGCTGAATAATGATGGTAGTGATTTCAGACGACTAGGTCTATCGATCTGGTAGTCGTTCTGTCTGACTACTTTCTTTTCACAATTTGTCACATTTCTGTTTCTCTTCGCCGGATGAAGATATCAGGTTTTTTGTTTGTTTGTTTGTTTGTTTGTTTGCTTGGTTTTTAAAAAAAAAATCAGGATGGCTTGGCCAGGCCGTGTGAAAAATGATGTTGATATGATTGGTATAGTCAGTTGTTGTTGTTGTTGTTGTTTTTTTTTGTTTTTTTTTTCTTGGTGTCGTGGCAAGGATTGGAACAGGGATTTGGAGGCCGAGCTGATACAGAGAGAGCGTTACAGTCAACTGTTAGTAATCGGGTCGTGAGTTCGTTTCTTTAGTGGATAAGGATGATTAACCAGAGAGAGACAATGACAATGACAAAAATCTTTATTTTCCAACGGTAGAGAGAGAGAGAGAGAGAGAGAGAGAGAGAGAGAGAGAATTTTGCTTCGGCATTGAATCAAATAGCGCAAACTACCTCAAGCCTACAGAATACTTGAATCTAACCGACGTAGGCGACCGTTTTGCCAAGGTGCTTTTTCTTTTTTTTTTCTTTTTTTTTCTTCTTTTTTTTCTTCTAGTTGTGTTTCAGTGCTTTCCGAACGGCCCGCGACAGTTGGCTCAATTTCACGTAAAGATTTTTGCCCGAGTTCGGCCATCCAGCAGGAAGACGCCATCATTAGACAGGGATTTCTTCACTGCCGACTGTAGAGTGGCTTTAGACTATTGGTTTCCGTGAAACTCGGTAGATCCCAGTTAGTCAGTGTACAAGTCGACCTCAGTTTTTTTTTTAGCGGCATCTTAAGAGTTTTGTGACCTTCCGTAATTTTGAGAGGTAGGTGTGTTGCGTTATGCACTGTGCAACAGACGCCGTGATTGATATGTTTAGAAATCATACGGGGGGGGGGGGGGGGGGACAACTCTACATGTACCAATACCAGCATCCAAGTAAGGGGGAAAGGTGTGTGTGTGTGTGTGTGTGTGTGTGTGTGTGTGTGTGTGTGTGTGTGTGTGTGTGTGTGTCCGGCGGGAGGGGAATCAGATGAGAGTTATTGCCCTTGCTCGGCCTGAGAGTTATTGTCGGACGGCAATCTGTGTAAACACCATACACTGTCAGTACAGCAGTGTGGGTAATACAAACGCTCATTCTGCACGTTAAGATTGTAGCGTCTGCGTCTTAGAGAAGAACCAAACTTTACACGACAGAGAACGCTCGCTCTGCGAAACCGAGAATGTGTACATGACATGGAGGTTGACCTACTGGTTACGGCTTCCGGCCTACAGACTGAGATACCGGGTTCGAATCCTCTGGTTGACAGGATTGTGGCTGGAAATTTCCCTCATCAGTCCGAGTCCAAACTCGCGCAGACTCCGGTTTACGGTGCCTGTCTCGCCTCCGTGAACGCACGCACGCAAGTGTGCACGTTGAAAAGTCACAAACGGAAGGGGCCATGGAATGAAAAAGAGATAACTAACAAGTCAGTAGAACCACAATAACATTCGTCCTCAGCGTGTTGAGGTTGGCCAAGTAAAAGGAAGAAGAAGTCTGGAATCCGGTGCAAGAACGACACATTGCCCATGCGAAACAGTTCCACGGACATTCTGCAGTCCTGCCCCCTTTTCCATGAAGCAAGGACAAAGCTATGGCCAATGGAGCAAGGCTAACAGAGAAACTCTGGGGCAACTACACGGAACTCCCAAACACCACCCAATTCATCCACACTACCAACCTAATCATCTGAAGTCGAGTCCAGTACAGGGAAGGCAGAAGAAGAAGAAGGTGCAAGAATTTTCTCCGGCAGTGGTGGTTGCAAGGAAATGGAATTGCGGACAAGGCTGCATGTAAACTGAACCACACATTTACCAGCCAGAATCTTCTGAACTCGCCTCCTGTTTACTTTTGTCACAGTCAAGAACCATAATCATGTCCCGCCGGCTTGGAGAGTTGTCCCCCGTGTCTCGTCCCTCTCCTGCCCAATCAGGCAAACCCAACACTTTCTCCATTGATGGGCAGAAAAATAAGGAGGGGGGGGGGGGGGACGCGGCAAAAAAATCAACCCGGATAGTGGAGAAAGGGAAAAAGTTATTCACCCAATCTGTCTTCAAAGCCAACTTCAAAAGAGACAACAGTGAACCTTAGAAACACCAACGCATCACGTTTCGTTTCATGCTGGCTCTGTTGGGGAATTACTGAGAGATGGTGTCGAGCGCGTATGGGCTTTTCTGAGCACAGAGATACCATGTTGTACCGAACTGAACTAGACTGAACTGATCTGTGGCTTAGCGGCCTGCTTTCATCCCACCAACAATGGTTATAACGAAACTATCCGCATTACTATAACTCTTTGTTCCGCCCGCGAAAAAAATGTACGAACTGAAGGGAAACGAAAACGAAATCTAAGTCGTTTGCGTTTCTCAACTCCACCGAGGGGGAGGGGGAGGGGGGGGGGGGGGGGGGGTGAGGGGCAGGGGGAGGGGAGGGGGGGGGGATCACGACACGGCAGCTAACTCCGGCAAAGAAGTAACTTTGCGTTTTCAATTTCCATTCCACCCCCCAGATACCAAAACTCCGGGACAGAGAAGTCAGGCGGGTTAACGGGGGGAAGATGGGAGAAGTACAGACAGCAATCAAACACAGCACGAGAATATTTCTCCCCAGTCGTGATTACGTTCGATCTACATGTTTGGTTTACGTCCACTAAGAGCAATCGGCCCCTAGTTAAAGCAGATGTTTCCTGCACGCGTGATTTCTTCTACAGCTTGATTTCTGCCCTACCTTCCTTAGCTAACGTGACCACGAAGAAACAAAAACAAAGCCCTGATTTTACAACGGTTGAACTTACATGCAAAAACCTGTGTCAAAACTTGCTGTTGCTAAACTGATATTAGTTTAAGAAATAGAAAAGAAAAATGCACGAATAGACGAGGTTAAAACTCTCTCTCTCTCTCTCTCTCTCTCTCTCACACACACACACACACACACACACACACACACACACACACACACACACACACACACACACACACACACACACACACACACACACACACACAGAGCGGCATAATGTAGTGATGGATGTATACTATAGTGAATTACAACCACAAAAAGCGTACGGTAGAAAACAGTTCACAATCAAACACACTGATCGTGCTGTTCACTGTAAAGGTGGCTCCACAGCACGGCGTCTTCTGGATAACACTGATCGTGCTGTTCACTGTAAAGGTGGCTTCACAGCACGGCGTCTTCTGTACGACACTGATCGTGCTGTTCACTGTAAAGGTGGCTTCACAGCACGGCGTCTTCTGTACGACACTGATCGTGCTGTTCACTGTAAAGGTGGCTTCACAGCACGGCGTCTTCTGTACGACACTGATCGTGCTGTTCACTGTAAAGGTGGCTTCACAGCACGGCGTCTTCTGTACGACACTGATCGTGCTGTTCACTGTAAAGGTGGCTCCACAGCACGGCGTCTTCTGTACGACACTGATCGTGCTGTTCACTGTAAAGGTGGCTTCACAGCACGGCGTCTTCTGTACGACACTGATCGTGCTGTTCACTGTTAAGGTGGCTTCACAGCACGGCGTCTTCTGTACGACACTGATCGTGCTGTTCACTGTAAAGGTGGCTTCACAGCACGGCGTCTTCTGTACGACACTGATCGTGCTGTTCACTGTTAAGGTGGCTTCACAGCACGGCGCCTTCTGTATAACACTGATCGTGCTGTTCACTGTAAAGGTGGCTCCACAGCACGGCGCCTTCTGTAGAACACTGATCGTGCTGTTCACTGTAAAGGTGGCTCCACAGCACGGCGCCTTCTGTATGACACTGATCGTGCTGTTCACTGTAAAGGTGGCTCCACAGCACGGCGCCTTCTGTAGAACACTGTGACTGTCTTTGGGGGGGGGGGGGGGGGGAGAAAAGTACATAATCATGTTCAGTGAAAGTTTGGATTCTGTCAAAAAAAAAAAAAAAAACTCAAGCAAAAACAAAACTTCATGGAGTAACTCTGTCACGGTACTCTGTCTCAGTTTCTGAACGCACGCGATTTTCTGCCCACTCTCAACAAGGTTGATCGCGTCCGTGCGCACGATCCCCGTCAGCATTACGACCCTGTGGGCAAAACTCGAGCGGGAAAAAAGAAGAAGGCCACGCCCTCCTAGACGGTACTGCAGCCCCTAGGGAGGGGAAGAGGGGCTGAGAGTGTCAACTGGAAAACGTGAAGGAGCGTGCGTCGTCTGGGGTGGCGCCCAATATAGGAGTGAAGTGTTCACTAGGACCATTCCGTGCTTTCTCAAGGATGATTATGATTTCGTTGGGGCTTCGTGAAGATATATGACATGGACCGTCTTCTTGATCTCTGTACGGAAACTATTTCGTGAAACAGTCAGTGCAGTATCATGGTGTATTTTATTCATGGAAAGACCTAACTCACTCTCTGCTAAGGTCCCCGTTAGAAGGCTGCTGAAGTCCCATATATGGGTATCGCCAACTTTCCATTTCTATTCTTAATATTAACACCAGAAACTACGACCGGCCGTAGTGTAGTGGTTAGCACTTCGGATCATGGACCGGGAGACCCGGGTTCGAATCCCAGCCGAGGCAAGCGGGATTTTTCCTACCTAGGTCGGCTCCTACCCAGAGCGGGTGTGCTATGGGCCCGATGGGGAGGCTGTTGCCACACAGGCGAGTTTCACCCACTCTACGGGTGCGACTTTGGGGGTGCTTCCCTTAGTATGACACGTCTTATGATGTGGATGATTACACGGCCGGCACCGCAGGTGCCGTAGTTCCCGGGCCTGGTTAATACCGGGATATTTATGACAGGAAGCGTGGAATGCGGCCCTGTCCCGCAGTCCCAAACCACATGGACCTCCATAGCATCATCTTACTATCATCCTCATCTCCATCATCATGCATAATAAAAATTGTCCCAGCTTCCGAGTCCTCCGTGGGTTCCACCCATGACCGGGGAGGAACACCACTGGAGTTGGCAAAAAGAGTTGGGGCAGCAAAAAAAAAAAAAAAAAACAAAAAAAAAAACACCAGAAACTACGAAACCAAATACAGAGCTAGCAAAACGGTTTATGTTTGGCCAAAGGGATGCAATTTCTGTTAATATCATTGCTATTGTCCCAGTCGTGACTAGAGCATAGTTCTGCCGTGTGGTGACAAAACACTCTACATTCATGACGTCATTTTGTGGAAACAGACCATTACCGTCAATGTCTTTCATCTTGAAATCACCCCTTTTCCCGGTAAATATCGTCATAGACTTGCTGTATTGCGCCATTGCACGGAAGTATTGACGAAAAGTTGCATGCACAGAACTGTTGGGGGGAAAAAAATCGGCATTGTCACCATGTCGCTTTTACCGTTTTCGTGAACTGTAGCCATTCAGTCAAAAGTTGTCCGCAGATACACCTGCAAGATGACGCGACATTCGTCACACGATACAAACGACCGACCAGACACTGTGCGTGCGTGCGTGGTGTATGTGTGTGTGTGTGTGTGTGTGTGTGTGTGTGTGTGTCTGTGTGTCTGTGTTGCTCAGACACCAATCGGCGGCCTCTAATCTAAGGTGTAATTACTCGGTGTCTCGGTTTTCCTATAGTAAGATAAACCCATTAAGAACTTGTCTTTGTCTTGAACTAGGTAAACTATTTAAAGTTTGAATTAGTCAACGTGGCGTCAAACAAAAAAAAAAAGACACGTAACATGGCGGACAAACAGTATTGGGTGACGGCGTCTGAAAGTTCGACAAAAGGCTTGGAGGGAAAAAGTATTTTCTGTAAGTAAGTTCCGTAAACTGATTCTAAGAGACTGACCCTTACAGAAGACAAAATCGTTTTGTTTTTGATGTTGTTTGTTCTTGTTGTTGTTTGTTTGTTGTTGTTTTTGTTGTTTGTTGTTGTTGTTTTTGTTGTTTGTTTTTGTTGTTTGTTTTAGTTGTTTGTTGTTGCTGTTTGTTGTTGTTTGCTGCTGTTATTGTTGTTGCTCAACAGTTGTGGCAGAGAATGTGCCTGTACGCTGGATGTTATCTTCACGAAAAATAGAGCTCTAAATGCAAAACTGCCGCCCGCTGGGTGTAGGAAGAAAACGCTAACGGCCCGAAACTCTTCTACTCAGCGAGTGACTGCAACACTACACTACGTGTCCTGCTTTTCGCTTTGCGTTCAGCCTTGACCTTTGTTGGCTAAGCGTCATCCCTGTCAGCAGCTACAGCTGAATGTGTCTAAATGGTACGCACGGCGTCACACATCACCACCAAAACAACCCACAAATGTTTGTGAGCCGAAATACATCGTCAGACGAAGCGCCCTTGACTACTATGTACAACCCTCGAAAAAGACGTATTAATTTCATCACGCACTAGCTCCCAGTCAGTGACGTCAGTCTCTGCCTCATCACACCCTCTACTATCGCACATCAGTATCCCCGACTCCGCGCTCACCCGGACTTTCAAACTGCCATCAACTATACACCGACAAGGCTGGATCTCTTTTCCATTAGCTGCGCACTCATTGCTTCACATCCCGACAAAATCTAACCAAGTTTTCCCATCGTGCCCTGCGCCCCTCCCCGACACCCTCCGCGGCTCCGATTTTCCAATATGGCGGCGGCCGGTGAAAGGGGAGACGATCAGGCGATAAAAGTGCTCCATTGAAATGATCGACTTACGATGATTCGGCCAATATTGACAACAGCTAACGCCTTTTGCCTGGCCTTTCTCGCCAGTATTTGTGCTCAACGTTGTGGAAAACGAAACGCTACGGTTCGGGAAGAGATGGAGGGAACGGCGCGTGTGTGTGTGGGGGGGGGGGGGGGGGGGAGGAGGGGGTCAGAAGCGGATGCAGAGAAAAAATCACTTTAAGTGGGTGTCCACATAGCACATTTCCGCGTACAAGCATCAAACTTTTTTTTTGTTATTTTTTTGTTTTGGTTTTGGTTTTGGCCCTCACTGTATGCAAAAAATCATGCAAGGTTAACGGTTCCTTGACGGCTCTTACTGCAGCGAACATGACTATAATCAAAGTGCAACACTCCCACTAAGCCAAAATTAAATCCAATGAATTAATTACAATTTTTTTTTTTAAAGTGAGGCCACTGATGCACAACTCCGAGGCCGAGCGTGGGTTAGGGGGAAAAAGCCAAGAAAGAATGTGTATGTGTGTGTGTGGGGGGGGGGGGGGCAGAGTAAGGGAACATACAACCAAGCTTCCCTCCCCTTCCCTCCCTCTCTCTGGATCCGCGTATGGGCAAATGAAAACCCAGTGAGTTAATATGGCGACAGAAGTTTGGTGATGGTGAAGTTGCTGATCAATCTTACATACAGCCAGTCCCCATCCTCACTTGGTTCATTTCTCCGTTTTAGACAAACTGGGAATCCAGACAGAGGCTTCTGAGGGCAAAAAGTGGGAATTTCACGAACCATTTATTTCTCATGCTGCTGGTGGACGCTCCTTGACTACTAACTAGAAATCAATCATTTCAATTTAGAGAAATATACTTTGGGGCTACTGCCATGCATTTTCGCAACCTTATGTAGAGTTGTTTTTTTCTGCTACAGGCTTCCAACCCCCCTTCCCTCCCCCGTGCACACACACGCACACACACACACACACACACACACACACACACACACACACACACACACACACACACACACACACACACACACACACACACACACACACACACACACACACAGTGGCGCGCGCTTCCTTTCCAACAAAAACCAAACTGCCCCCGAAAGACTCCTTTAACACACACGCGTCCATGTTATTTTTGCTACTATCTTCCCGGCCACGGACACAAGGCAAACTTGAAGCGAGCTAGGGCGCATGCGCACCTTCCTGATTCGTGAAACGTCTTCGATCAGACTGCAGGAGGAGCCAACAGTCAATACAGGGACATGCCGCCATCCGCAAAAAACACCTCTCTTTCCGTCTTCCCACTAGTCTCCGGAGGTGAGACTCTGTGTCTCCCACTCTCACACACCCTGCGGTCAAGGAAAGACACTGGTTGGCTGGCTGGTTGGTTGGCGTGATGACTCTTTCTTTCTCTCTGTCTTTGTTTCTTCCTTTCAGTGCGAGTTCAACAGTCTGTTTCCATCACAAGTGTGACAAGAATGACGGGGAAACGAGGAGCAAGCCTACAGATAACAGGCATGTTTAGTAGGACTTCGTAAATTAAGCACGTGAGAGGAACCATTAGCCAATCGCAGGGCGTCAGCAGCTCGTGTGAGCCTAATTTACATGTAAATGGGTTACGCTGATCTGCGAAGTTTTCCGTTCGGAATCCTACTAAACAATCATGCCTAATTCTGACTATCAGTATCAGTCGGGATAAGAACTCGACACGTATTGGAGATGACAGCATAGCAGCTGCATACCAACCAACAAGACATGCACGGGGTGGGGGAAGGCGGGGATAGGGGAGAGGACTGTAAAAAAAAAAAAGCGAGGGAGGGAGGTGGTGGTGGTGGTGGTGGTGGTGGGGGGGGGGGGGATTACTTACTCCACTTCGTCAACTTTTCCTGCCTGCAGAGGCAGTGAAGTAGAAGCCGTAAACTTTGTGCGAGAGGAGGGCACCAAAGGACTAACCGTTGAGACAGTTTTCTAACGCATACACCGGCCTAAACTAACGGAGGGAGGAACGTGTCTTTGCTGATTACAGTGTGGCCATAGCTGACGGAACCTTCAAGCTTTCTATCGATTGGGCGGACTTCAGCAGGTTTGCGACTGCTAGTGTCAGTTAATGAATTTGTGTCAGGTACTGTTGTTGTTTTTTTGTATTGTGGTATTTAAACCTGTCCTCCTTGCGTAATACTTTTCACGTTTGTACTTTTGAAGTTTTGGTATGCTTTACAAATTTGTGTCATGTTTTACGTGTGTGTGTGTATGTGTGTGTGTGTGTGTGGGGGGGGGGGGGGGGGGGGGGGGGGAGGAAGGGGGGGGGGGCGGGTAAACCGTGAAATAAGAGACGAACCTCAAAGACGCTAGGCAAGTCTCAGTCCGTTAAGAACAAACAAACAAATAAACAAACCTTACAAATAACTACTTTACAAAAACTGTGTAACCTATTCCACGCCATTACAACACGAGTTATCTGCCTTTAAAGAACTCTTCGTTCCACGGAGAGCCATTTGGTCCCCTCACACCCCAGCTTCCGGGAAGCGACTACACCACTTCCGCCCGCTAGCCCCACAGCACGTGATATATTGGCCGATTGGATTCCTGTCCCGGAACATCTACTCCGTCTCAATTGTTTTCCTGGAATTGAGGACAGCTAAAGGTGATGATGGTTGGTGAAGTGCCGACAACTGGCGCTAAACTGCCGGGTTAATCCCCAAATAAAAGTGTTTGCTGTCAGAGAAATGTGTTCTTTGGATTAGAGGAACGTGAGTTTAAGGCTGTAGTGACGAACGGTGTTAGAAATCGAAGGAGAGAAGTTTCACAGGCAGGAAATAATAACTACACTGAAAATTGAGACAGAGGGTCACGTGGAAGTCGGACTGAAAATGTGTCGTCACGATGGCTCATAGTGAGGGTGAAAAGTTTTGCCTTTGCACTTCCTCACCCCACAAAGTTTGGGGACATTTTTGATGAAAATGGCTCGGATGCAACAAACTGCTCGCTTGCCAGAAAAAAAAATTCAGAATATTTGTGAAATTTTTTGCATTTTTACAACCGATTGCAAGGTGATACCAGTTTGGCATTTGGGCTGTGGTGAAACATCCCACGCTGGTTGGGGCGCCGAGTCTATCAGGCCCGATTCTCAGTCAGAAATCCCGTGAGTTCACGTCTGTTCTCGGGCAAAAACGCGAACTGCTAACCACGGTATTTTTTATTTGCCAGAAATCAAAATCAATACAACCAAAGCACTAACAGTAGAGCAAAACAGGTAACAACACGATTTAATTCTTCACGTTCGTCATGAGTTCTGAGGGGAAAAAACTGCCGCTGACAAAGCGCTTAAGCTGATTGGCTGTTGCGACCGTGTTCGTGGCCGTCTTTGCGGCTTCTAACACTAGAGAATTATGACTTTCCTTGGTGTTGTAGAGATCGCGAAAAGTCACTGCATTGCGATGGAAATTTCTAGACCATCCCAGAACATGGTGCAGTAACGTCAGTAGATTACGTCACCTTGGAAAGAGTTCGAACTTGCCAGAAAGTTGAGGAATGTTCCAGACCTGACCTGTTCAGTATGTAAGCAGCCCTGCACAGCGTTCTGGGTTCTTCTTTTTTCACGAATTTGTTCTCCACGCATCTTCTGTTAATAAAGTATTGGAGTTGTATCCTGTTGTATCCCGTGTCTTCTCTGCGAGTGCACCAAGAGAGCGACATGGCAGGAGTAAAATACAACACTTGGCCTAACGATTTTTTTAATCTTATTTGCTTTGATTTTTCAGTTTTACAGATGTTAAAAGTGCATGTGATGTAAATTATGGGCTTTTGGTGAAAAGAGGCATGTTGATGTTCTGCCTGACTGAATCAGTAGTAGGAGCCAAAGAGCAGAAACTAAACAAGTATATTCCATGACCTGCTACAGCGGTACAGCATTTCGACCTTGACCCCCTTGCCTGGAATTAACAGCCAATAAAAACCAGCCCTCTTCCTCTCGCTCTAAAAACTCAAATCTTTATAGACCAGTTCCTCCTCAGTAGCAGACTCTCTCCACGCCTTCTGAACACTCAGCCGGCTTAACGAAGCAATTAGCGCTGATTGTGTTTCGTCACGGTCGACTGACTTTGCTGCACACTGGTGAACTCTAGACACGACAGGTACGTTCTGCGTGATTAGGCTGGTCAGGAGAAAACAGTCTACCTGACTCCATCTACATCAACTGACGTTAACCTGGCGAGGGCACGCGTGCCACTGAACACACAACACACGCGAGGAACGTCAAAACACACCGTACGTCGTTTACACTACTGGGGGTGGAGCTAGGAGTAACCTGGATTGGGGCTCTGAGAAGGAGCAAGAAAAAAATTCACTGACATAATCACATGTGCATGCTCAAGTGAAGCGGTGAAATCATGTTTTGTTCAAACATCCGTGTGTGTGTGTGTGTGTGTGTGTGTGTGTGTGTGTGTGTGTGTGTGTGTGTGTTGTGTCAGTGTCTCCTTCCCTCCATCAGTTATGATCATTATTACTGAAATATTTGTTTTCAGTGAAGGCAAGGACAGGCAGGATCTTTCACTAAGGTCGGAGTTAACAAGGGATCAACAACTCTCTCTCTTCCTCTCTTTCGCTCTCTCTCTCCTTATCTAACTGCCACAATTAGCCTCAAGATATTCAGCCTGCCGTCCCAAAGGAGTGGGTATATTATTACTGCCGTACGGACGGACCGGGTCAGCTGATTGGTTGTGACCCTAAGGGACATAACTATCGCAACCCGAGCGAGGCTGTTACAATAACTGGACACCCTCCCTCCAATTACCGCGTGGCTTTTGTAGCAGCAGCGCTGTCGGCGTCACGGAGAAGCAGATAAAAGATAGTGAGTGTAGTCTTTATTTATCGCAAGTAGACTAATATTGTCACACACACACACACACACACCGGGACACACACACACACACACACACACACCGGGACACACACACACACACACACACACACACCGGGACACACACCGGGACACACACACACACACACACACACACACACACACACACCGGGACACACACCGGGACACACACACACACACACACACACACACCGGGGACACACAAACACACACACCGGGACACACACACACACACACCGGGACACACACACACACACACACACACACACACACACACACACACACACACACCGGGACACACACACACACACACACACACACACACACACACACACACACACACACACACACACACAGGGACACACACACACACACACACACACACACACACACACACACACACACACACACACACACCGGGACACACACACACACACACACACACACACCGGGACACACACACACACACACACACACACACACACACACACACACACACACACCGGGACACACACACACACACACACACACACACACACACACACACACACACACACACACACCGGGACACACACACACACACACACACACACACACACACACACACACCGGGACACACACACACACACACACACACACACACACACACACACACACACACACACACCGGGACACACACACACACACACACACACACACACACACACACACACACACCGGGACACACACACACACACACACACACACACACACACACACACACACACCGGGATACACACACACACACACACACACACACACACACACACACACACACACACACACACACACCGGGACACACACACACACACACACACCGGGACACACACACACACACACACACACACACACACACACACCGGGACACACACACACACACACACACACACACACACACACACACACACACACCGGGACACACACACACACACACACACACACACACACACACACACACACACACACACACATTTCAGAGAGTTTTTCCTTTCTTTATGTTTGTCTGTTGTTAATATTTTCTGTAATGTATGGCGTGCTTGGTAAATCTGTGTATTTGTATTACTGTAGCACTGTTTCTTTGTGAGCGCAATGTTAACGTGTATGTTAGAATTACGCCACAGGTGGCTGTAACGCATTATACGTTTGTTTCCTTTTGCTCCAATGCCCATAGAAGATCGGAAAATAAATCTGACTTGACTCGACTTGACTCGACTTGACTTGACTTCTAGAAATAGGGGCTGCTTCCTCCGGCAGACGCACGTTACCAAGGTGCAGTTCTTCCTCTTTTACAGATTTTCCAGTTTTACTGGAGGACCCAGGAGCGTCGGACTGAGGACCCAGAGAGTAACTCCCAAATGAGCAGCTCGTATTTCTATGTGTTTGTGTGTTTATCTTTTGTGGGTTTGTTTATTTGCATAATCAATAGCTTAATGCCGAACATAACTCTTCTTTACCGTCATGAGTGATAGTTTCGTCTGCCAGGTTTCCTTTCTGCTAGCAATGTACCTATTGTAACAGTTCACATGTTATATTGATGTTGTGATAACTGGTTAATGTTACTTGTAACAACAATAATAATAGTCATAATGATTTTGTGGCGACCAAACCCCTGCTGGAAGTTTGTGCGCCTTACAATAGTAAAACCGTTACATACACAGTCATACAATACAATACCTTCTTACAATCACCATGGTCATGATGAGTAATCCACTACAATGAGGCTGTATAATAATAATGATAATAATAATAATAATAATAATAATAATAATAACTGAGTATTTATGCCAGCAATTCTCCCATTCAAAATTTTGCACAAAAACCCAAAATAGAAACAAATCTCTCCATCTGTCCATAAGAAGCCGCACAGAAAACACTGAGCATTATCCAGTTTTGCCTTAAATTTACAACCCATGTCCTCCCAAGGAGTTGCTGAAAAACTGCCGACGTCTTCACCAGAACACATGAATTTATAACGGCAACACACATCCTCCAGACCTCCCCGATTTTCAGCGTGTAAACTGTAAATGTTTGTATTCTTGGATTTATCGGTCGGCTTGACTGGATTAGAGAAGCTTAAATTCCACGTTCCATAAATTGTTAATGGCTGTTTTATGAGGCACTGGCGCTGTATATCAGTCAGAATCATTTAAAAACTGGAAATGAATAGCTGCGCGCTGTCTGTGCTTTTAGGGATGGACGGGGGGGGGGGGGCAGGGGGGGGGGGGGGGTGGAGACTTTTCATGTAATCGTCTGCATATTTTATTGCTGACGTTCGAAAAGGTTTGTTTTTACGTTACCAGGCATTTGAGACGATACGCGCACCAGATTTAGTTTAGTAAATAAAGATGAAGCTGCTTTTGTCTCTGTCTCTCTGCGACCCCCCTCCCTCCCCCCCCCCTCTCTCTCTCTCTCTCTCTCTCCGCATTCTGCATGCAGCCTGACTGCAGCTCCAACAACTGCTGGACTCAATGGGAGAATGGGGGAGTGGGGTGAGAATGGCTTGGATGTAAAAGAGGGGGCGAATGAATACGAGAGAGAGAGAGAGAGAGAGTTTGAACACTAACGCATGTACGAAATAACAGGGCAATCTTACCGTGTCTCAGTACCGAACTTAAAAGATTATCAAAAATCTTAATCGTTGCTATATTCTATTTCGAGCTGGTAAAGACTGTCCTCAGATTTCAAGGTTTTGGCCTCAAACGGTTCAGATAACATCGCCACCACGTCTGAACCGACACGTCACGGTGTTTAAAAAAAAAAAAGACAGTTTAAAGACTGGAACACGGTCACACGCAGGTCGCAGTATTATAAATACTCCAAAGATGTTCCAAAAATAAAAATTAGATAGTTTTTGCAAAACGTTCGTGGATTTCAACATTATTGTCTGCTCCGGGTGTAACAGTGTATTGTCTTGTTGGATTCAGGATGTAAAAACAGGTTGTGTAGTGTCCTGATAACATCTAACAACATGCTGTGTAGTGTCCTGATTACATCTAACAACATGCTGTGTAGTGTCATGATAACATCTAACAACATGCTGTGTAGTGTCCTGATTACATCTAACAACATGATGTGTAGTGTCCTGATTACATCTAACAACATGCTGTGTAGTGTCCTGATTACATCTAACAACATGCTGTGTAGTGTCCTGATAACATCTAACAACATGCTGTGTAGTGTCCTGATTACATCTAACAACATGCTGTGTAGTGTCATGATAACATCTAACAACATGCTGTGTAGTGTCCTGATTACATCTAACAACATGCTGTGTAGTGTCCTGATAACATCTAACAACATGCTGTGTAGTGTCCTGATTACATCTAACAACATGCTGTGTAGTGTCCTGATAACATCTAACAACATGCTGTGTAGTGTCCTGATTACATCTAACAACATGCTGTGTAGTGTCATGATAACATCTAACAACATGCTGTGTAGTGTCCTGATTACATCTAACAACATGCTGTGTAGTGTCCTGATAACATCTAACAACATGCTGTGTAGTGTCCTGATTACATCTAACAACATGCTGTGTAGTGTCCTGATAACATCTAACAACATGCTGTGTAGTGTCCTGATTACATCTAACAACATGCTGTGTAGTGTCATGATAACATCTAACAACATGCTGTGTAGTGTCCTGATTACATCTAACAACATGCTGTGTAGTGTCCTGATAACATCTAACAACATGCTGTGTAGTGTCCTGATTACATCTAACAACATGCTGTGTAGTGTCCTGATTACATCTAACAACATGCTGTGTAGTGTCTGTGTAGTGTAAATCTAAAAACATGTCGTGTAGAGCCAAACACGTGTGTGATGCCCGGTTTAATCGTAATTCTAAAAAAAAAAAAAAAAAAAAATGTTGTCAGGATCTAAAGACATGGCGTGTAGTATCTGGTGTCACTCTGGATCTAATAATATGACGTGTAGTGTCTGGTTTATCCTGGATCTAAAAACATGACGTGTAGTGTCTGGTTTATCCTGGATCTAAAACCATGAATGCACCAGCATGACCTGGCCTGACAGTACTAATACGCCCCCGTCCCCTACACCGGTCAGTTCGACCCGGAATACCTCTTAAAGTTCCAATCGCGTTAACTAACTCAATTTGTTATCTCCCCTTTGTTTTCCTGCCCTCATCTCGCCATTAACTGGCTCTGACACGAAGAGAGAGAGAGAGAGAGAGAGAGAGAGCGAGCGAGAGAGAGAGAGAGAGAGAGAGAGAGAGTCTCTGGAGGCTGATGAACTAATCAGATTAGCTGATGTCCGCGTAACATAATGTGCCTAAGGGACTTTCTCTTGGCGCGGATGTACAGCTTATGATGTTTCGCCATTATGGCACGTAAGTATGAACATGTTTACTGAGACTGAGGGAAAATGAGGTTGAGGAACGAGGAACAAGAGCGGAAGAGGAGAGGGGGAGGGAGCATTTTTTTTTTGGGGGGGGGGGGGCGGAGGGGGAGTCGGAGGCGAAGGGTGGTGGTGCGGGGGTGGGAGTGGTGGTGGTGGTGTGTGGGGGGGGGGGGGTGATATGAACAATCATTCTGTCAAAATACTCTATAAAAATAGGGGAATGTCGAGGGCCCTTGCCATGCACTGCTTCTGAGAAAGAATCTCTCTCTCTCTCTCTCTCTGGGAGCCGGGACAGCCGCGAATGGAAGAGCGTTGGACTTTCAACGCTCGGGTCGTGAGTTCGAATCCCAGCTGGGGCCAAATATTTGTGCTGGCTTTTTTCTCGTTGCCACGTCTTTGATATCACCCTTACGCGGTAGAAAAGGACGTTAAACCCCCGACCACCAAAAAGACGGTTAGAAAGAAAGAAAAGTAGATGTAATATATAAGACGGCCCTCATTTGTTGGCCCGGCTGGGGCCAAATATTTGTGCTGGCCTTTTTCTCGTTGCCCGGTCTTTCATATCACCCATACGTTGTGGAAGAGGACGATAAACTTCCAAACACCCGCCCACCCCCCTCAGTTCCTGGATGTGACACTTGCAACACAAACCCTTCCGATAGAGGGAACGCAAAGATGCAAATGGCGAGCGTTAGCGAATCTGTGATACCTCGCCGAGACAGTGAATGCAGCTGGACGCAAAAGAGGTTAATCCAACTACCGATCGCTTACAACTTACTGTTAACGTTTTTGTACTCACGTGTAAATGCCAGAGATAGAGGGTGTCAGTGTGTGAGGGAGTCAGCTCCCAAATAATCAGGACACAGTCTGAGTCTTTCTGGCCAGATGTTGTTTTGTCATCAGTTACAGCACCTGAGAACAAACCAAAGCAATGGAGCTTATGAACTGATACTGCAACGTGATCTATTCTGTGTTTTTCACGCACGCACGCACGCACGCACGCGCGCGCGCACGCACGCACACACACACACACACACACACACACACACACACACACACAAACAAACACACACACACACACACACACACACACACACACACACACACACACACACACAGAGGGAACATGAGTTTGGACCTAACTCTATCCGCTAGATTTTTTTTTCTGAACAGTGATACTTTGAATTTTCCGCCAAGGAGAGAGAGAGAGAGAGAGAGAGAGAGAGAGAGAGAGACACACACACACACACACACACACACACACACACACACACACACAGAGAGAGAGAGAGAGAGAGAGAGAGAGAGAGAGAGAGAGAGAGAGATTCATACATAACAACGTACCAATTTTCAGACCCTCACTCCTGCACACCCATAATCCAACGCGACAGGACACTGTCCCTGACGTCGATAAGAACGGTAACTCGTGATCCATCATCAACTAAGCTTGCCCATTATCAACAGGCCATCAATCAATGGTTACGTCAGCCCCCACCCCCCCCTCCCCTCCTCCCCACCGCAATGAAGACCTCCCGTACCCTCCTCTCCCTCCCTTCTAACAACCCATAATTATCCCCGTATGCACATACTCGGCAATACGTGCATAGCGTGTGAGCAAATATCTCCGAAAATTATCTAAACGCATTTTTGAAATTAACAAATGTATGATCATCATCATCATCATCATCATCGTCGTCGTCGTCGTCGGCGTCGTCATCATGACAATCATCTTAAAAAGTAAGCAATCCATCCACTAATTATATTATTGTTACTTTTCACAACAGGAAGTTAGATCTACGAGCACAATCCACTGAGCTATCGTTGTCTCATCGCATATCTCGCGACTGATAGTCATTTTCCTTTGGGTATGTTCACCTTTCAACTGTCAGCCCCCATGGCGCTACTGTAATAACATGCCTTCACTCTTTGGCACAACGCGCGCCCACCGAGTTGTTTCTCATTGGTCTGTTAATGGAGTTACCTGCCTTGCCTGATTGCTTAACTCCCCTGCATGCTATACTGGCTCACAGGTGCCGGTAAACGAAAGCGGACTGCAAAATGTAGTTGTAACAACAGTGAACACACGAGGATAACAGGAGTGAAGCAGTTCACAGCCGTTTTCAGTTGTTATGGGTCTTGTTTCGCAAAAGAGTGAAAACAAAAGATGTTGCGAAGAGCAAGAAAAACAAAAACCCTTATCTGACAGACCCCCCCCCCCCTCCCCCAGCCCCCTCGCCCCAACACACACACACACACACACACACACACACACACACACACACACACACACACACACACGCCCTTCACACAAGACCTCCACTAAGTCAACTGAGTCAACAGGACCGCAAAGTGCAGCCACCGTTTCCGCACATTAGGAAAAGGAGCCTGTTGATTGGCCAAAATATTGGCGCAAGGAAATACCAGTCAATAATGGAAGTGCTATTAATTCGATAAACCTTTAGCAAACATTTGGGACAGGGCACACAACTACCCGCTCTTAACCCTTGGGAGGAATTTGGAAAATCCGTCTTGACTCCTCGACTAGTCCTTCTTGGTGCGTCACTTGTTATCGACTAGTTTCTCCCTCTCACTGATGCGAGAAGTTAGCGTTGTGAGAAAAACTGCACGGTGGTGCGTACTTAGTTGTTAATGGGTTCCGTTCGATGAATACTTTGAAAAAAAAAAAAACAAAAAAACTGAGTGATTTAATTGGTAGTTCTGCAGGCATTTCCTGAGTAAAGGCCACTAACAACTGGAAAAGCAAAGACTGTCAATAAAAATGGCCAGAGGCTTAAAAATCAAAGTTCAATCACTTATCTTCCTTCTTTTTTTATTTTATTTTTTTGTTTTGTTTTATTTTGTATGTATGTGCGAAGGAATGTTGCGTGTGTTTCCGTTTCTGTGTGAGTGAGTGCGTCTTGACTGTAAGGCGCCCTGAGCGCCTGCGGGAGGGAGGGCGTCCCTTAAATACCCATTATCATTATTATTATTATTATGTGTGTTCTTGTAGCAGAGATCAGCCCAAACTGCACGCGCCGCTTTCGCCTCGGATCTCATCTCTGCCACAGCTGATGATTACTACGGCGCAAGTAGGTCGATCCGCCTTCCATCAGTGCACTGCGAGCGGGACTCGGAGGCGGTGGGTGGGGTGGGTGTTTGGGAGTTTAACGTCCTTTTCCACCACATAAGGGTGATATCAAAGACGGGGGCAACGAGAAAAAAGGCCAGTACAAGTATTTGGCCCCAGCCGGCGGGATTCGAACTCACGACCCGAGCACTGAGAGTCCAACGCTCTACCATTCGGCCACGCCGGCTCAGGACTCGGAGGCAGCCAAAACCTCTCCGCCGCGCGAAACACGCGAAGTAACCGAACTGGAACCGAAAATCTAAGTCATCAATTGATCACATCCGCAAAGTAGTTCCCCGGAAACGTGAGCCCAGTTTGATTATCTTCGATTTAGTTGTATATCTTCAGCGTGTTGTTAACAGATTTCATAGCAGCTTAGATATCTATATTGCCAAAGCCATGGAAAAGGACACCGGGAGATAAATGACGTCATATATTGTCAATTTTCCAACCTGTGGGTGAGACTAGCTGGTGGTGACGTCACAGTGGAAGCGAGCTGTGTGACGTAAGCCTTGAGAAAGCCAGGCTGAGTGACAGAGCGTTGTACTGTCAATGCTCGAGTCGTGAGTTCGAGCCCCGGCTGGGAGCCAAAAAACGTACTATGTCTTAGCTTTTCTTTGTAGTCCTGTCTTTCATATTACCTAGTCACCATTTGACGTCATCTTAAAATATCCTAGCAAGCAAAACCTCAAACAACAACAACAACAACAACATCAAAACAGCAGCAACAAACCACCAACCTCAAAAGGAAAACGACAACAAACAGGGAAGGGGGGGGGGGGACAAAAACAAAACGAGCAGTGAACTCTCTCTCTCTCTCTCTCTCTCTCTCTCTCTCATGACACTAAGTGTCAGACCGAGAGAAGCTAAATCCCCGGATGAGACAGTGGTTAGCTCCCCTTAATCCCGTGTACTCTCGCGTGCATACATCCGGGCTGACACGTGCGCGAGATTTAGCCGCATATTATACAGCCATCAGACTGGGACCCGACACTGTCTGACATCGTTTGTACACCACTCGTTTCTTGTTAGGGGTTAACAACTTATACGTTGACAATCTGTTGGGCTCACGTGGGTAAACAAAGTGATCGAGTCTATATTATAACAGGTCTCATGTTACAGCAGACGGTTTGCATTCTGTCCGTCTGTCCTTAAAAAAAACATTAACATCGGTCTTTTTACAGGAACCACAAGGTACCAATCACAGGCACCATTTTTTTTCGTTGGTGTGTGTGTGTGTGTGTGTGTGTGTGTGTGTGTGTGTGTGTGTGTGTTGTGAGTGTGTGTGTGGGGGGGGGGATGCTTTTGTGCATGTGTCTGTTGATGAACACGACAGTACAGCGGGAATTTAATTGGCTTAAAATGAAACCTCTGCCTGTCTGTCTTCGAAAAAGAAAAAGAAAAAACCCCAAACATTAACATTGGTATTTTATCAGGAACCACAAACACCAATTAAAGGCACCGTTTTTCTCCTGGGGGTGGGGGTGAGGGCTGGGGGCTTTTGTCCTGGTATCTGGTGGTGAAGACGACAAATAAAGAGAGAATTTAACTGACTTAAAAAGAAACGTGTTAAAAAAAAATCTGCAAAAAATCAAATGCTGCTGCGTTTGTTGTTGTTGTTGTTGTTGTTGATGATGATGATTTTTTTTAAAGAAATCGAAGTGAGTTACTGAAAAGACACGCTGCTTTCTTAGGAAGTAACTATTGTGCCTGAAACTTCAACCATAGTGTGCATGACATCTGAGATTCCGTGCAACATGTCCTTGTGCTGTCGGCACACTAACTTTACTCTCATCTTATCTTGTGTGTGTAGTTATGATGTACGGCGCTTAGAGCCTGTTTTATTTCATGTATAGGCGCCTTATAAGTCGTCATTATTATTATTATTATTATTATTATATTATCTTTAACAAATTTACCACCAAGGTATACTAGCAACACCCCCTCCCCCCCCCCCCCAACACACACACACACACACACACACACACACACACACACACACACACACACACACACACACACACACACACACACACACAGACCTCCTCGGCATAGTACCAACTTGATACGTCTCTCCTACAATGGACAAAGACTTCATTCATACGTTCCAAAATTACCACCCCCTCAAACCAGTCCAAGGATTTACGACTGCCGTAGTTTGTACTCAGACGACCCCCACAACTAAGCACCGTGGCAAGAGAGCCCTTTAAAGTAATGGTCTGCCACAGATCCAAAGATTCCGCGCATCGCAAAGTATATCGGCTCTTACAGGAATACGACATGTCTGTTGGTAAGAGATTGGTAGCGGAGGGAGGGGAAAGGAAGAGCGCTGGACCACAGTAGATTGCTGGGCCTGAGACGGTATACGGGGAAATTAGTAGCCCGGTGTACCGAATCTACTTATGTAGTAATTACCGAGGTTTTCTTTTTTATCGTGGGTGATGACTACTGTATGGACACAAACGAGGCATCGACATCTCTCTCTCTCTCTCTTGATACTCCACACAAAGACTCAACTTTTACTTTCCACGTCCAAGATTAGACATCTACAAGACAAGTCTATCATTTTCAGGTCCCTCCCTTTGGGATATTGTTCCATCGGCCATCAAAGAACTCCCTCCCTTGCTTTCTTTAAGGGTAGTCTCCTGATCACGATTATACACAGATCTGCTGAATGTACCCCTCAAGTGAGCAGCATAGGCTCAAATAGATTGCCGTGTGTGTGTGTGTGTGTGTGTGTGTGTGTGTGTGTGTGTGTGTGTGTGTGTGTGTGTGTGTGTGTGTGTTATGAGTGAAACATGGAAAGAAAACAGTACGTCCACTGACGTCATTTGAAGAAAAAAACAACAAAAACATTACGTCAATCTCTTTCATCTTGAAATGGCCCTTTTCCCCATACAATGACGTCATGGACGTAACTGTGTTTTGCCAATACACGGCAGCGTAAATGGGCGGTGCTTGCCGAGTGGAGTCGTCTATTGTACTGAGAAATATGAGGAACAAAAACAGACATGACGATAACTGTGACGTCCCGTATATCTGTTGCCTTTACTTCCACTGCCTCTTGTCTGACTGTAGAGTGAACCAACATGGTTTATACCAACAGCTGTAGTTACTTGCAACAGGCCGGAGCGTGGATGGCTTATCGTAAAACAATCTTGACACGTCATCAAACGAGAAATCTGACAAACGGTTGTTTGGGGATTCCGGAAAGAAAAGACTATACAGCCTGTGTCGGCTTGGTTACAAAAAACTACAGTACAAAACTGCACGACCTTGACCTTGACCTAAATAATAAACAGGGGTGGGTGGGTGTTTGGGGGTTTAACGTCCTTTTCCACCATTTCATACGGGTGATATCAAAGATCGGGGCAACGATGAAAAAGCCAGCACTAACCTTTGGCCCCAGCCGGGATACGAACCCACGACCCGAGCATTAGAAGTCCAACGCTCTACCATTCGGCCACCCCGGCTCCCCCCCCCCCCCCCCCCCCAAATTATAAACAGTAAATGCATACATGTTGGTAGTTATTTGTAATGGTGTGTCACGTAAACAACAACAAAACCGTGGCTCGCTATGTGTGTTTTAGAGTTTACTTTGGTGGTTGTAGTAAAAACACAAGGGAAAATCAATGAACCAGAACGGTGATGACAAACGGATGGGCACTGGGTGTTGGTGTAGGTGTTGCTGCCCTCTTACAAACTGTGCTGGTTCACTGCACACACACACACACACACACACACACACACACACACACACACACACACACACACACACACACACACCGCCTCCTTCATCCCCCTACAACAGACAACGCAGTTTCACAAAAGAACCACTGTGCCCACCACAAGCGAAACAAACAAAAAATGTTTGGTACAAAACCAACCCAAACAGGACAGCTATGAAGATCACGCGCTAACACCCACACACCAATAAGAATAAAAGTCAGAAATATTCGCACAGCATGTTCCTCATACCACAACGAGAGGTTTTGTTCTGCCTGACGACACCAAAACTCAGCAAGACCTTTTGAGTCGCGTCATAACTCTCTCGACACGGCACAAACTGCGGACAGATTTGAGCGCTACTGAGATGAGTTACGACAACAGTTGAGGGCGAGCGTACGTTCAGTTGTTCCGTAGTGCACTCCATGCCTGCTGTTTGAACTTTGAAAGGGCGCCATGTTGATTAGGTCTAGCGTAGTGTGGTGTAGTATAGTGTAGTGTCCATCCTCAGTACACGTGGCAGTTTCTGTAGGGGTCAGTCTTTGTGTTTATTGACCGCAAACTGTAAGCAGTTGTCTGGCTAGCTGTTGGCAAGTTCAACGTCCTTTTTTCACCACGTGAAGCTAGTACTAAGGCTGCGTTGGTATAATCCGCCCTCAGTTACACCTCGTGCAAATGCGCTGTTTTCTTGTTGTTGTTGTTGTTGTTGTTCTTGTTGATGTTGTTCTTGGTGTTGTTGTTCTTGTTGATGTTCCTGTGTTTTTGTTATTGTGTCTCGGCGTAGTGATTGCATCATAATAACTACAAGTGCAGGTCTCTCCCGCTCGATACATGGTGGAAGAGGACGCAAAACTCCCAAACACCCACCCCACTCCACCTCACCCCACCCTCTCCCGCTCCACTGTCCCGGCTGCCCTGCTAAGGGTGGGTGGGCGTCCTTTTCCACCACACACGGGTGATACATGTATCAAAGACGGGGCAACGATGAAATAGCCAGCACAAATATCTGGCCCCAGCCGGGATACGAACTGACGACCCGAACATTAGAAGTCCAGCGCTCTACCATTCGGCCACCCCGGCTCCCCCCTGCTAAGGGTAGGTAAGTTTGGGTTGTCTGTGGTTGTAAGACTGTGTCAGCACTGAGTCTGGCTCATTCGGGACTTGCCGTTGTGCACAACGTTAACTCTGCAACACTGTGATACAGCGTAAAACAGGCTCTACCATTTCATTTTGCCCTTTTCCTCCCCACTGAAAACATGATTCGAAAACTGCAGATCCGATTTGCAAGCTGACATAACTACAGCACGGCCAAACGACATCTTTGATTGAGATCAGATCAACCCTAATCGACAGCAGAAGCAGAATCGGCAATAGAAATGGCGACACATTCAACGACTCCGACATAAAACAGGAGAATCGAATTCCTTCCCCCCAACACGCGTGACCCGGTCACTCTGGCCGTAATGTCACCAGAGTGGTGCCCCCTAGCGACCTCCATTCCATTTGGCAGAAATCAGGGGACATCACTTCATCTTTCTCGAATCAAGGGACATCACTGCGGAATCAAGCTAAAGGGTCCTTCGGCTGAGCAGAAACAGCGCGCACCATTTGTGAAATTAATGTACACAGGATAACAAGTCATACCGTCTAAAGAGGGACGGGGGGGGGGGGGGGGAGGAAGGGCGAGGGGGGGGGGGGGGGGGGGTTGTGGAGCTAGGGAATGTGGGGCGATATGGGGGTGTGGGGGACGGGATGCAGTCAAGATGGACATGATAGTTTCGAATGCTGCTTCGCTCCTACCGCCAAGACAGATTGTTTCCCAGCAGCAGCAGCACCAAGTGTTTCCATTTTCTAATTTCAACAGCACCGAGTGTTTCCACCGGTTTGTCGAGGTGATAGAAAATGGCGGTGTATCATACCAGAATACGACTTTGACAAACACTGACGTCACTACGATGCCTAGACCGCCGTACCGATCCGTCCTCACGTTTCAAACACACCAGGCATGTTTGGCAGGACTTCGTAAGGAGGACTTCGCTCAGCAGCCTAATCCATTTACATGTCAGTTAGGCAGGGTAGGGGTACCATTAGCTCATCGCAGCGCGTTAGCCGCTCGCGGCCTTTACCGTGTGAACCTAATTTACATGTAACTGAAATGGGTTACGCTGCTCAGCGAAGTCCTCCTTACAAAGTCCTACTAAACATGGCTAGTTATGGCATCACGTGTGAGCAATCACTGTCGATACTTTTGAAGCAGAGCAGCACCGGAAGCACTCGCGTCCACTTTTGACTGTACCCCCTAGTGGGATGGGTAAACTTGGGGGGGGGGGAGGGGGGAAGGGGGGTATGTAGGGAAAGTTCGTTAGCTGGTTGGTTGTCTCAAGGGTTTAACGTCCTTTTTCCACCTTAGAAGACGGAGTGATATGCAAAACGGGACAAAGAGGAACAAAGCCAGCACAGAGGTTGGGAAACCCCAGCAGGGAATGGAACTCACGACCCGAGCAATGACAGCTTAACGTTTTTCCAGTTCGGCTTTCCCGACTCCCCAGGGAGTGGAAGAAGGGGGTGGAGAACTTGGAATGCTGGCAGTGTCTGGGAGGATAGGGTATGGTGGCGGTGGGGGGGGGGGGGTGGTCGGGATGTTCATGGGGGAGGGGGGGATGTCTGACCGAGACTTGACTTGGAGCGGGGGAAAAGGGAATTGCAATGAGGGGGGAGAGAGAATCTGTTGATCTTACCGGAATTAACAGTTGCTAGACTCCCCTCTGGGTGTTCGTTCGTGTCCACAGCACAAGCATCGAGATACGGACTCTGAGAGACAGTGACTACACTTCCCGCCAGCGACAGAACGACCACGCTTTGGCAAAACCAGGCCTGCTGACCTCCACTAGGCTAGAGATTCTATAAATATATAGACAAGAGATGTACGTGCGCAGCATGTTCAGAAGTGGGCACCCCCAGTAACAGCTCTTGGGGTCTCTGCTGGTCTGAGTGACAGAAGGGGGACGTTTATCAAACAGTCACGACTTTCAATAATAATAATAATAACTGATTTTTTAAAACTACTTTATTATCCCTATCGGGAAATTCGGGCTACTTCCCCCGGGGGAAGCGCGTCGGCGCGGTGCAGCGCCACCCAGTACCTATCTTTTTTTTTTCTTTTTTTTTACAATTTTGATGGGGGAGGAAAGCCGGATTACCCGGAGATGAGCAGGAAAAACCGGTATCACATATCACAAGCTCGACCTGGGATCGAACCCACGCTTCATCGACATGACATTGGTGACGGCCGTTCAGTAACGCTGCGGCTAAACCGACGCGCTACCTATTAGACCACCTCTCACCCCTAATAAAGACTTATAGGGCGTTGTACATGTACACGTCCGCATCCTACGCATTCCACAGGTTAAATCGAAAACACTAGGTCAGCGAGCATTGCTCTACGTACCACGGTCCAGTAATTTGGAACAGCCTGCCTTCCCATGTCCGCCATGCAGAGTCAACGGACTCTTTTCACCGCTTTGAAATCTCATTTCGTCCGGCTGTATTATACAGACTAACTTCTTATCATCACTGTCACCATCATTGTCATTTCACGAAGTCGTGTTAAGATGTATCATAGCTGTGTGTATGTGACGTGTATTTTAAGTGTATGTAATGTGACGTATCTCATGTGTATGTATTGCCACTCTACTACGATTGTGAGGCGCCCAGAGATCCAGCAGGAGGTTGGGCGCCAGACAAATCCTCATTATTATTATTATTATTATTATTACACAACAGGCTCTAAGTGCCGTCCATACTGACAAAAAATCAATACAGGTACAGTCGACGACACACAGACAGCATAAAGCAACCACATAAAAACAAATGTTACACACCAAGAACAAATGCAGAATACTCATAGAAAACATACACACACACACACACACACACACACACACACACACACACACATACACACACACACACACACACACACACACACACACACACACACACACACACACACACACACACACACACACATACATACACACACACACACATACACATACATACACACACACACACACACACACACACACATACACACACACACACACACACACACACACACACATACATACACACACACACACACACACACACACACACACACATACATACACACACATACACACACACACACACACACACACACACATACACACACACACACACACACACACACATACACACACATACACACACACACACACACACACACACACACACACACACACACACATACACACACACACACACACACACACACACACACACACACACACACACACACACACACACACACACACACACACACATAGGCTACATGTAAGCAATGTACCAAACTGCAAGTTATGTGGGGGGAAAAAACAGCAGATAATTATACTAATTATCGGTTTTAAATAGATGGGTTTTAAGACAGCGTTTGAAACTGACACTGGATTCTGCGTGTCCGGCTAATGGCTTAGTGAGCTGATTCCACGAACACATTACTACAACATGAAGACGTGTGTGTGTTCGTAGTTCAAATACATGGCTGTTCCTAAAGCAATAGTCGGCATTTTGAAAAAAACAAAACAAAACAAAAAACTTAACTTTATTGTCCCTTTCGGGAAGTTCGGGCTGCTTTCCCCGGGAAAGCACGTTGCCGCGGTGCAGCGCCACTCAATACCTACCCTATTTTTCAATGTTGCTGGGGGAGGAATGCCGGATAACCCGGAGAGAAACCCCTGATCAGCAGCCCGGTAGCCAGGAAAAACCGATATCACATATCACAAGCTCGAACCCACGCTCCATCGTCGTGACAGCGGTGACGGCCGACGCGTTATCTATTAGACCACCGCCCACCGCTTAATCGAAGCAGTTGCAGTGGGAAAAATTCCGGTGTCGGTTCAATAAGCCTCATGGTGGTCTAGACGTCCAAGACTTCAGCGCAACAAAGAAAAGAAGACACAAAGAGACATGCCTAGAAAATTGATATTTGAACAATGATTCATTCAGTGGACACCGATGGTGGCAGTAGGCGGGGGCACAAGGGAGGCAATCTGCCAAGAGCGGATAAATCTCAGGACAGTGCAAGAGGGGGTAACTCGTGTAACAGTCCAATCCGATCAGTCTCATCTCCCATGGTCGCGAGAAGACTGTCATGGGAGGTGACCCAAAAACTGGAAGAGATCGCCACGCGAACTAAACGCAGTCGTCTTCCAGTCCGCCAGTCACTCAAGGGTGAGCAACCTTTACCAGGGGAACGGTAGATAACTCGATTTGCAGTCAACAAGCCAAGCGACATAACTGGGAACTAACTGCGTTTGAGTGATGTCCCGTGTCAGTGCCAACTGCCCAAATTTTGCATGAAGTCTGCATGTCTGAAGGTCTATTCCTACTGACGCCAAACCTCTCAGACATTACAACACAAGGCAGCCTTCAGCGATCGACAGAAAACGTTAATGTGCCTACATGAAGACGCCACTTCCATAATAAAATCAGAGAACGCCGTGAGTTCTGCAGCTCTGGACGGAACTGAACGGAAGACAAACTGCAGTTTTGTGTGCGAAACTGTGCACTTTGTATTCATGACTGTGAACCTCAGTATCTGAAAAGCTGGAAATATTTCTGCCGTGATTTCGCACAAGGCACTAACTGCCATGGATTTGATGATCACTTTTGTCCTTTTATCATCTGGTCTGTGATGTGAGTTTGTGTGAAGGTTAGACGTGGAGTTGCTTGAGTTCACCACGTCACTGTACTTGAGAGAGGGAGAGAGAGAGAGAGCGCGCGAGAGAGAGAGAGAGAGAGAGAGAGAGAGAGAGAGAGAGAGAGAGAGAGAGAGAGAGAGATGATGATGATGATGATGATGATGATGATGATACGTTTATTTCAGGATAAAGTTGTTAGGCAAAGAGGCCTGTCTTACAAACCGTCCTGCTGCATCACTACTTGGTAAACTACATTCTATTGAACTGCAATCTACTTCGACAATCTAGCCAAGGAACAAGACAATATCAATGGGAGTGTACACAAAGACATGATTGTGCTTAGCTCTAACGCGAAACGCACGCAAACATGAAGGATAATAAATTTATATCCTAGACAAGAGAGAGAGAGAGAGAGAGAGAGAGCTATTCAAAGTCGCATCCTATAACCACCTAATCACTCTATTTCAAAAACCTGTTAACACTTTCTCACCCTGAGATATTTTTTTCCAAAATAATAAAAAACAAACAAGCGACGCGCTAGGAGCAGCGGTTTGCTTTCAATTCTGACCCTCCCCAGGCGACAACAGAAAATGAGACGGACGTGCTTACATGAAACTGACAAGTAATTTAATAATTTGTGCTGGAGGCTATTGTCAGCAACGTGTAATTTTGCAAACTTCACGGAAAAAAACGATTTTATTTTGGCTCTAAGCGCCCAAAAAACCATGCAAGTGTCAATCTAGATTTTTAACTGGCTGAGGAAAGACACTGAGTGCTGAATATTTTCCCTCGTTTTGTGTTTCACGTTAGCATACGACAGTTCCACTCTTGTTAAACACATCGCGACTGCTATGTTGGGGGCGCAAACACACACACACACACACACACACACACACACACACACACACACACACACACACACACACGCACGCACGCACGCACGCACGCACGCACGCACCACCAACAACTCAACAACAACAATAACAACAACAACGACAGCATGACCCCCATCATCCAACCACCACCAGTTCAAATGTCTACCAAGGTCGTTTTGTATCCAACAGCATCGCCCCCCCCCCTCCTCACCCCTCCCCCCACCCCACCCCTCTTCCACCTCCTTGGCCACCAGCTCCTCCCCAAGCAACATGACGTCAACTTCAGTAGCAGGGTATCATTCCGTCAAAACCGTTAATCCTCAAGAGAAGGTAGACGCGAAACTACACGAGTCAATTTGTCGGTCCTGTGAAGTCGGCTAAACTGAGCACCAAGGCTCCAGATGAAAGGCCAGCACACGGAGAGTTGAGGAAAATACTGCTTGTCATTTCTGACAGACAAAATGAACTCCCTGGAGGTATCAGACGCCGTTAGCTATGATTGTCTTTTGGAGATATAGAGCCCGCAGACCCCGCGTCTCTCTGTGAAATGTTGTCAGGAAATTACCTACAAGTTTTGTCAGAGTCTCTGAATAGGGAGGATAGTCAAAGACCACGTAACTGTGTTCGATCTGGGGATAGATTGTGGTGGAGTTATTCAGTTGTGGTGAACAGTTCTGCTGATGTCACGATTACGATGGCAATCGTAAGCAATTGTATGTGTTTGTTTCTTTGCATACCACGGATCAGTTTTCTAACCAGTCTTCTGTGTGTGTGTGTCTCTTTCTCTCTCTCTCTCATACACACACACACACACACACACACACACACACACACACACACAC
Source organism: Batillaria attramentaria (assembly GCA_018292915.2). Lineage (NCBI taxonomy): Eukaryota > Metazoa > Mollusca > Gastropoda > Batillariidae > Batillaria > Batillaria attramentaria. The sequence goes on along the minus strand of JACVVK020000156.1, from coordinate 384,475 downwards.
ACACACACACACACACACACCGTGGTAGGCGCAAACACACGCACACACACAAAAACACAGTGATCAGTCTGTCTCTCTCTCTTCCCCCCCTCCCCCCCCCCCCCCAAATATTTATATTACTTCTATTGAACACCATCCCTTAGTTTACAACCCAACATTTGCTGAAGCTGCTCGCCAGATGAAAATCAATCGTCTTTGAACATTCACCGCAGAAACAGAATCCAAACAATATTACTCAACCTCACAGAAAAAAAAAAAAAAAAACCCGAAGAGAAAGAAAGAAGTGGTAGTTTCCTGAATAACCCCTAGCGGTTAGATCATGCCCAAAGTGTCAACAAAACTGTTTTTCTTTCTGCCACTTTGCTGTTTGCTTCAACTAGTTCAGAATCCACGGGCGAAAGTAATTTGATTTTCACAGGAAGGTTCCTCGAGGGTGAAAGGAGAATTGAGTGAATTGCGCATGCCCAAGTGGTTAAAGTTCACTTCCGCTGACGTAGTTTGGATTGGTAGGAATGCTGTCCTGTCTATCAGACAGGTTACCGTTTACTTGTAGGATGTATGGATGGCATTTTGCGTTGTAGTTATTTTGAATCGCCTGTTTTGGTGATCGAGTATCACAAGCATCAATCGAACTGACTTTCTGATCAAAATCCATTTACAATTTACACTCCTTGAAGAGTTAAGATCACTGGATGAATCTCTGTGACTCTGAGTCTGTGTGCCGGTGTGTGTGTGTGTGTGTGTGTGTGTGTGTGTGTGTGTGTGTGTGTGTGTGTGTGTGTGTGAGAGAGAGAGAGAGAGAGAGAGAGAGAGAGAGAGAGAGAGAGAGAGAGAGAGAGAGAGAGAGAGACAGAGACAGACAGACAGACAGAGGTTCAAAAAGTTAGCATCAGTCATTGAGGCTACCTGACGACAACTACAACGATAGATGATGATGATGACGATGACGACGACGACGACGATGATGACGACGACTATGACCACAACCGACGATGACAATGATGATGATGATGATGATCACTCACCGCGCACACATCGTCACATCTGTTCACCAATTCACCACCCTCACTGTCACAATGTGACTGTCTTTGTCCCACAACGCACACACTGACGAATAACATCTATCACTCAGCGGTACAGTAACGATAACATGTTGTCCGGTCCAAGTCCACGAACCGATCCCCCTATTCCAGACCTTGCACACACATAGCCTGATAGTCCGTCAGTTCCGGGCAGAATTCGACACTCGACACCAGCGACACCTATCGGCCGACACTGTCCCTAGGGGCATGGCTAGGAGCCCTGCAAATTAGTGCCAAACGAGAGTTGTGGGGAGTTTTAGAGTATGGTTTATTTGGAAATTTTACCGGAATAAGATTCGTCGGGATTTAAAATCCTTGCAAGTCACTGGATGCGTACTGACAGTCGTGCGGAAAATATAACTTGAAAAACTCAAACTCTGGAGATATGGACAGTGCGACCGTTTTCAGTCTACTCTAGTTACCTCCAGTACTGAAGAATCAGGTAGTCAGTTCACGGGTACAGCAAAGGTTTGCCATATACCCAACCAAACATAGAAAACGCATCTCGAAAACGAAAAATTGGTGGATTGGTTGGTTGGTTGTACGTTGTTTGGGGGCTTGGTCCCTTTTCCACCACATACGTGTGTTAACTGACAAAGACGAGGCAACGAGGGGAAAAGCCAGCTCAAATTCAGGCTCCCAGGATTCAAACCCACGACCCCTGACAAAAGAAAAAGAAAATAACAGCATCTGAGAAAAAAGGGACAAAGATAATTTACAATGGCAGGAGTCGTGACAAGACTCAAAACCATTACTTTTCGACGCTTGAACCTTCGGTTTGAGAATGTGCGAGACTTACAAAGCTGCATACGACTGACGGCGTACAGCCAGCGATAACTGGCGTGTCGAGCTATCAGACAAGGTGTCAGATTTGTCGCGCTAATTAATTGGCGGACACCTCCCTCTCACAATGACCCCTCCTCCCCCCCCCCCCTCCCTCTCCCCGCCCCTCCTACCTCTCCTCATCCACGCCCAGGGATGCTCACGTGCCTAGGTTGTCGGCCCTTTTGGACGAGTCGTCTTCTTGTGAGGAGTTGTCCTCCTTAGAAGAGTCGTCTTCCTTGAGCGGAGTCGTCTGCACCTCATCAATAACTTTCTGTATCCGATGCGGGTGTAGAGGGATATAAGTCAGTCTGGCAAGGGGAACTACTCATGGCTTGTGTAGTCAAAGTCTCGCGGGAGTTGGACGAGGTGCCTGGTGCAATTTTGGCGCGTGCCAAACGGAGCACGAGCGGCGGTACAGGAAACAGAAACAAAGTACACGTCAGCATCAAGACGCTGATATCCTAGGATCAAGGCACTCCTTGTTTTTTTCTGGATACGTTGGATGAGTTCAAATGACTGGATTCCTGTTCTTCCGTTGTATTTTTACAAGTTTCTATTGTATCAATAGATCCCAGGCATACCCCATCTTCCTATTTCTACCATCTCAGTAATCCTCCTTTTGTCTCGTTTTATTCGCTACCGCGTGCATCTCTCTTCTCCGGCATTTCTCACCATGACCGCCAGGAAAATGAGACGCAGCCCTCGCAAAGTCTTAGCCGTTTGATTCTTTCCAGTAGACTGAGCCTAAAATAGGACGCACTGAGTAAAACAGTGAAGGAGTTTAAAAGTTTTTTTTTACCTTGTACAGGAGCACCATCACTAACATGCCTGCACAAAATGAAAAAAAAGAAAAGATATAGCATTGACCAAATCATGCTAAGCCGTATTCAATAAAAAAAAAAAAAGAGATTATTTACTGCTGACTTTAGGTCCCAGCCGTTCCCCAAATTCTTCTACGCCCAGTGCTGTTCCCAAACGATTGTTAAAGTTTGTTGGAGTCAAAAACAAAAAGACGGAAATCTTCTTACGTACGATTCAAAGTGGGTGTGTAAACAGTGACTCCAACATGACCACGTTGTTCATTGTTTAGCAGTCGTCGCAACATGAGCAAACTTTATTATTTATGTTGTTTCATGGCTCTACAAGCGCATTCTTGTTGTTCGAGGGCGATGTTCATGACGTGTGTGTGGAAAATGTGTAATGAAGGCGATCTTCATGAAATGTGTGTGGGAAATGTGAAATGAAGGCTATGTTCATGAACTGTGCGTGGTGAATGTGTGATGAAGGCGACGTTCATGAAATGTGTGTGTGGGAAATGTGTAATGAAGGCGATCTTCATGAAATGTGTGTGGGAAATGTGAAATGAAGGCTATGTTCATGAACTGTGCGTGGTGAATGTGTGATGAAGGCTATGTTCATGAACTGTGTGTGGGAAATGTGAAATGAAGGCTATGTTCATGAACTGTGCGTGGTGAATGTGTGATGAAGGCTATGTTCATGAAATGTGTGTGGGAAATGTGAAATGAAGGCTATGTTCATGAACTGTGCGTGGTGAATGTGTGATGAAGGCGATCTTCATGAAATGTGTGTGTGGGAAATGTGTAATGAAGGCGATCTTCATGAAATGTGTGTGGGAAATGTGAAATGAAGGCTATGTTCATGAACTGTGCGTGGTGAATGTGTGATGAAGGCGATGTTCATGAACTGTGTGTGGGAAATGTGAAATGAAGGCGATGTTCATGAACTGTGCGTGGTGAATGTGTGATGAAGGCGACGTTCATGAAGTGTATGTGGGAAATGTGTAATGAGGGCGATGTTTATATGATAATACGTGTACGTACTGACGTGGCCGCCCGTGGTGATGTTCTATGGATTGTGCTGTCCCCTTCAAAGCCTCGTCGGCTCAAAGCCGGCAAATAACTCTCTTGGCAAAACTCCCTTGGTGTCGCTCGGGCCCAAAACAAAGTTCGGATCGGTGTCAGAATGTAGGTCCAGTTCCAACACTGGTGGGTCTATCCTAGTTCACAATGACGTGAAGGGAAGAAACTCTGCGAACAAGTCAGACAACTCTTGATAGACAGCCTCCAATTTCAGCCGCCACGCTGGTTTTACGTAAAGGTCGAACACCCGAAAGGTCTCCCGAGTCCAAATTACAGGTATTTATTTTCATCACAGCAAAACCCCTTCGCTGGAACCGCCGCCGGAAGTACGTCACACTGCGGCTGGACCAACCACTAACGAGCAGACGACAGACAGGAAAAGGCTTGAGCAAAAAGAATCACTAGAGGACGGCCAACCCACAAGATGGCGGAAATAGGAATCAGCGGAAATCAAAAGACAGCGGGGGAACTGCCACTCTCAGACAGGAAGTGACGACACAGTGCAGCAACCACTGCCCCCTGCCGGCCACAGCACGGGGGAATAGACACAAAAGCTGAAAAGTTGAAAAGTTGAAGGCCACTTGTTGAGAAAGTACAGTAACTAAATACGACCAATAGATTGGTCACAACTGATTGATTTGGCTGATTCAAGCTGTGGGAAGCAGGCTGGTGCCGTAGTGCTTGTGTGGTTCAGTTCAATAGCTGGATTGTGCCGGTACCACTGGCTGAGGTTTGTTTGGCCCGTCAGTCGACTAGCTGATTTTGTAGATTTGATAAGTGATGATGAACTGACTGTTTGGTCAGTAAACTGATTCCTCACACGAACCCTGGAACACTTCGCCCTTCTTAATTCTTATCGTGAAATTGCAAGCTCTCTCTCTCTCTCTCTCTCTCTCTCTCTCCCCTTTAACGTAGAATAGCAGGACAGCTTGTAAGACAGGCATGCCTAAATGCTCTATCCTGAATAAAAAAAAAAAAAACGTTTCATCATCATCATCATCTCTCCAAAAGAGCGTCCCAACAGCGTGACCCATCCCCCATCTCGCCATACCGCCATTCGTCCACCCATAACGCGCTGTCTGGGAATGAATTTGGCATTCACTGTCAGTAGTTACTGCCCCTTCCTCTGTCTCCACTGACTCTGTACCGGATGCTTGCTACAAGATGAGTCCATCATAAAACTCTATCCTGCCCCTCCATAATACCCCACCCAAACCCCCACCCCCACCTCCACTATTCCCGCTCTCCTGAGGTTCTGCCTAAAGGACTAATTATTTGTAACAGAAGCGGAGTTGATGTGAGCTATCAGAAACTTACTATGACAAGCTCTTATCAGTAGCTTTTCTACAGGATTCCATTCTACATGATGAGACCCCCTCCCCCCTCCTCCCACCCCCCTCCCCCGCGTAATCTGACAAATGTCCTCCCCTATAACCCCCCCCCCTCAATTCCGCCCACCCCCAACCGCGTGATAGAGTGGTAATGAAGCTCGCTATATTAAAACGGGATCTGGACGGGGCAGATCACTCCAGAATCACGGCTGTTTTTCGTCTGAGAGTCATCTCTCTTGACCTTTTGACGGCGGGAGGTATTTTTGCGATAAAACAGGCCTGGACGTGGTGAAGCGGGGGGAGGGGGGGGGGGGGGATCGAGCCGATCTGATAATCAGGAGGTAGCTGGTTTATCTATGACCTGATTAGTTGCTGGACGAATTCGTACTCCTTATCATGATGGACGTCGACGACGACGATGATGACGATGACGACGACGATGATGGTGGCAACGATGACGACCATGATGACGACAACGATAACGACCATGACGATGATGAAGACGATGATAGACCGATCTGCATATCGCAAGACTTTTGCCACAAACCGAACTCACGACCTTAAACACCGACAGGCCAACGCTATACCAGCAGGGAAACGACTGAACTCCAGGAACGGCTGTGTCTGGACGTTTGGGGGTTTGGCTGGTGCAGACCAGGACTCGATGTAAGCTGGCATGTTGCTCCACGCGGATGGAGAAGACGCGACACAAATGAAGGAGTTCCGGTGACAGACACAGGTCTCAGCAATTCGGCTGATTTTCTGATTTAAATAGTTGGTGTCTTAAACAGATGGGCTGCCTTCTCAAGTCACTGAGTTCTGCAAACTTCTGCAATTTCTGAGCTGGGCACGAGAGCAAATGTGTGTGTGTGTGTGTGCCGGTGTGTGTGTGTGTGTGTGTGTGTGTGTGTGTGTGTGTGTGTGTGTGTGGAGCTAAATGCTCAGAGAATTGCTCACAAAAATTAAAGCACACATTTGTATTTCTTTCCAACCCTGAAGATATGCAAGAGAGAGAGAGAGAGAGTACTTCAGTCACAACCCTTTTGAATTCCTCCCCTCGTCAGTGGACAGAAACCCAGCAGGTGAGACTGAATGGACACAATGAAAACCAGTCGGCCTATCATTATCAGCAGAGTCAGTGACAGCAGTGAAATCAGTAGTGTGGCCCGCTGTCTGTCAAAGATTGGAGTAATCGACAAGTGTTATAACGAATTAAGATACGCCAACAGAAGAGCCAAACTCGGATTCCAAACCACCTATATCTTCCATTTCGGACGTGGACTGCAAAGCTGGTATCACGTGATCAACTGAAAGTTTATGGGCAAGTACATTTTAGTATGTTCAGCCCACAAAATTTCTAAAGAAATGCAGTTCTAAACTGAATTTCGAAACCTAAATTATGAGTAAATTGCTGTACTGATATCAGTCTCGCACCATGTGACTCACTGACTGAAATGTGTTAATGTCCGGTATGCGAGAGAAGTGCGTGCGTGTTGGGTTCAGGTCGTGTCGCTCAGAGCCCCCAAACTTCTACTTTCATCTGTGGTAGTCGTGCAGCCAAACTACAAGGACATATTAATTTCAACTAACACAGGAAACTGCAATCAGTGACATCACAGGTCAACGATTTACCACTTTCTCACGAAAGCCCCATAATTGTAGAACACATCCAGAAAAAAAAGTATTTGTTCATTAACACGTCCCGTATTTTTATTTTTATGTCGACTACATTCAGGCCATCTCGTCAGAAACTGTAAATGGAAGACCGCCGACCAACCAAACTGTTTCTAGTTGTGTCGATCTGCGGAAAGTAGTCTTCACGTGTTCAGGGCCAAAGTTCAGCTTGAACCTGACAAGTCGGGTCACTGACGTGGCGCTATCAATGTCCTGATGATACAGGTCTTGTTTTCTTCGGAGCAGGAAAGTGGAGTAGCAAGAGGGGAAAAGGGAGGGGGGAGGAAGGGGTGGGGGGAGGAAAGGGGGGTCTTTAGGTGAGACTACAAGGCACCAGCTGACTCCGCGCATCTCTCGGTTGACCTTGGGCAAGGTATAAATGTCGGCAAAGTGGCAGAAAAAGTCGTTTGATATTCTTCATGTTTCTGAGTTCCAACCTCCCACCGACCCTCATCCGGGTACCTAGAGGTCACTGAGGTTAAATCTGCCTCACTGATGTCACGCTTGGCTGAACGTGCTCAGGCTGCTGCGAGTGTTGCTGTTGTTGTTCGTGCACGCTTCGTTGCCTCCAGAAAGTCGTCTGTTAGTAAGAGGTGCCAAAGATAGCGTACTCACACACACACACACACACACACACACACACACACACACACACACACACACACACACACACCTGCACCACCTGTTTTAAGGTACATCGCACCATTAAACCCAATAACGAGGTGTCAGTCAGCGCGTCTGATGATAATGTATTGCGAAAATGAAAGCGGCGGCAGTAATAGTCTAAAAGCATAAGGACAAATTGCAGCGACAAGAGATAATGATAACGGCGATTATGACGACGATGATGATGATGACCGCGGTTATGACGATAATGATGACGACGACTGTTATGATGACGGTTATTTGACGACGATGATGACGACGACGGTTATGATGACGACGGTTATTTGACGATGATGATGACGACGACGGCGATTCTAATGACGATGATGATGACGACGGTTATGGTGACGATGATGATGACGACGGCTATAACGACGATAACGATGACGACCGTAATGATGACTTTGATGATGACGAAAAGCACAACAGTTTTCAATATAAAAACTGAGCACCACAATGGTTTTCGTTTGTTTGTTTTTAAACCCCTCCTCCAATAATTCTATGCCCACAAATCGTTGAGAGTTCTTTAGGAAGTGTGCAACATTGTACCATGAGACACCTACACAGTACAGCATCTCAAATCCTGGAACTGAGTCAAAAGGTTCAACGTGCCACAAACGCGTGTGTGTGTGTGTGTGTGTGTGTGTGTGTGTGTGTGTGTGTGTGTGTGTGTGTGTGTGCTCAGTGCAAACACTGCAGTGGCTGCTTGCTGCATGCCATGTCCATCATCGTGGTGCACGCATAACCCCGATATGTCTGTGTCACATATCATAGCGCCGCCATCATCACCCGCCCACCCTCCTCTCCTCTCTCTCTCTCTCTCTCTCTCTCTCCGTGCTCGCACGCGCGCGTGAACTTCAAGCAAAACATGAGAGAGTTGGAGTTGAGAGTACAAGCCACAGTCAGTCAACAGCGAAGCTGGTATATCACAACTGACTGAACTTTTACTGAAACTAAACGCCCATCTTCCGACAGAAGGCGGTTACAGGCGAAGGGAAAAGCGAGGGAAATTTAAAGGGAGTGGCTCGCCAAGTTTGACTGACACGAGTGGAGTCGTCTATTGTCTGCAGCCCAAGAATTAGGCTGTTGGTAATATGATTTTGAATCAAGAAACGAGTGGTCCTTCCCCTTCGTCTTATCTCATCACACACCCCGCCGCCCGCCCCCCCCCCCCCCCCTCTCTCTCTCTCTCTCTCTCTCAGTCTTCCCTTCTACACAAGCCTTCTCCCTCCGAACTTCATCTCCACAAGTCATGCTGTCCATTCCCGACCGGCCTCATAAATTCAGTTCGAACCCAGATCCTATCGACGACACAGAGCTGGCCATAAAGGGGCAGTAATCCAATTGTCTGACGCCAGATCCGGCATTACCAGGCTTTGTGATGGCCACAGTTATCGCCCTTGCTGTTCCCCGATCTCCACCCCTCCCCCCTCCCATACCCCCTATTGACTCGCCTTCTGTTGTTGAGTGACAAGAAGTCTGGCAGTAGTGGTGGTACCAAGCCACGTTGACTGGTCCGCGTACGACAACTGTCCGACATTGTCCGAGTTCTGGTCAGCCGGACATTGGGCTGTCATCAGTGCCTGGTCGGCTTGCTAACAAGGGACACAATGCCAGCATGACGGAGGATTTGGCCGAGTGGTTCATTCGCCCTCTACGGATACTGAGGCGCAGGTTCGAATGCCCAGTGGACAGGAATTTGATGAGATTTTTCCTTGCCAGATCGAGTCAAATTCACGTACAGACTCGTTTGCGGTGCCTGTCTCACCTTCGTGTGCACTCAAACTCCGCTCGTGATTTCGTATTCCAACTCAAAATGTTCGTATCTTCGATGAGAAAGGTCGCTAGGGTTTAAGATAACGGACGTCGGAATGATGTGTTTTCTCTCTCTCTCTCTCTCTCTCTCTCTCTCTCTCTCTCCAAAACGGGCGATTCCTCCCCCTACATATAATGAAGGAGCGCCCTCTAGTCTAGCGATTAGAAAATAAGCTACGTTAGTATGATATGGATCGCAGAATCATTACTTGATACTCGGGCACATAGTCCAGTCAGCAGTGCCATAAATTGACCACTGATGAAGTTGTACAGATCCTGGGGGGGGGGGGGGGGGTTCAGCCGAAAGGGCGGGGGGGGGGGATATGGGGTAGGAGGGCGTGGGGGGGGGGAGGGTTGAGGGGCGTGTGCCCGCCGGTATATCGACTGACGGTAATGTCAGAGAGGAAAACTGATTTAGGGTCACGGTTGACTGGGCACGCCATATCAGTAGTCGCCCATCAAAGATGAAGTGAAGCGTGAAGATGAGGTTCTGGACATGTGGCCGTCTGGTCACGTCTCTCTCTCTCTCTCTCTCTCTCTCTCTCACACACACACACACACACACACACACACACACACACACACACACACACACACACACACACACACACACAAAGCATCCCACGTTTCTGACTCTTTTTCAGTGTTGGCCGTGTTTGCGAAAATCAGACAAGATTAACAGTTGCTTGGCGGCTCTTACTGCAGCAAACACGAGTATAATCACAATGCAACACTCCCACTAAGCCAAATTTAAATCCATGCAGACATAATATTAAATTAATCATGATTTCTTTAGTGAGGACGTAAGTGCACAACCCCAAACTGACTTAGTCGGAACTGAGCTCACGTTTTTGTTGTTGTTGTTGGTTTTTGGGTTTTTGTTGTTTTTGGGGGTTTTTTCATTTTATACGCTTGGACTTCTAATACTCGGGTCGTGAGTTCGTATCCCGGCTGGAGCCAAATATTTGTTCTGGCTTTTTCATTGTTGCCCCGTCTTTGGTATCACCCGTATGTGGTGGAAAAGGACGTTAAACCTCCACCCACCCACCCTCCTTTTATACTCCCTTTCTCCAGGCACGCCTGTTACAATGACAGCCCGTCTCTGCCCACAGATTTCGCAAGCCGGAAGAAAGAGGAAAATATGGAGGGAAAAACATCACTTTCAGTTTGAAATTACATCCTACAAACATCTGAAAACTAGAAGATTACAAACACTGTTGTGCTCGGTTCTTGTTTTTCTTTTTTTAGGAAGCTCAGCTGCGCAGTTTAATAGGATTTCACTACCCGAGAATATCAGAGAGAGAGAGAGAGAGAAGGGGGGGGGGGACCTTTTCAACGTTTTGTTCAAACTTTGCTCACGACTAATCCGACACTATTCCCTAAAGACGGTTTTAAGGCTTTATATCAGAATTAGCTGTCAGCAACAGAGGTGTGCCTCTGACAAGATAAGAAACAACAGCGGCTTTTAAACCCTTATAAACCAATCTCTTGCTGCAGGAACAGTGTAAACAGACCCACAGTGAACGCCACCTCCCGACACATCAAAGAAACAAACAGAACTTTAAACAACTGACGAAACTCCACTAGAAACAAATGACCTTTACATTCAGAATATCTGAAGAAAGGAAGAAATTTACGAGAGGGTCTGTTTTCATCAAAATGTTGGCCACATAATGATATTTTTAAAAAAAGTGTAACGCGTTTTTCAGTGCCTAGGGATAACGTGCAAGGAGAGAGACTAAGTCAGTAAGTGAGTTTTTCAGGCTTACGCCGCGCAAGCCACAAAGACTAATTCGCGGCTACGTGTCTGCACTACGTGAAAAAAAAAAAAAAACTAGACTGTAACGTTGGGCATCTGATGCAAACTGATCTACGGGGCAATATAAACCTAGGACGTGAGAGAGACTAAGTCCGACACTTGCTTGATTAAGTATCCCATAATAGGACGCTATCATTATGTTCATTGTGTCATTTTACAGACAGAAGAATATCATGATATGATTTTTTTTTTATGCGGAGAAAGGAATCAGTTTTGTCGGATCCCTTATGTCATGCTTGGTACATGGACCCGCAGTGTCTTTTAGCACGGCAAACCCCGCAACAAAATCTGGCCGATATGGGTTAATTAATGAATTTCTCCATTACGTTAGCTTTCAGTCACTGTAATCAGTTTCTTGTACATTTCATTTCATTGCTTAAATGCACTGAACATGCTTCCAGTAGCAAGCGGAAGTCAGCATCCACTATCACCATTCAGACTAGTGATTTTCACCTTGGATTTATCAAACATGCAAGGTCGTGAACAACGGAACAGCCATGCGAAACCAATTACGGTCCTGTCTGAACACATCTCAGATCAGGCAGGTTCTAAATCGCACGGTCATCTTTTTATTTTGCTCCGGAAATAAATTATTACACTGATCAGTTTCAAGAACAAACATTTTGACTGAGAAACCTTTCTTTCCTTCACTCCTGAAGAATCCCTTTTTGTCGTCCGCGTGCGCAATAAACAACTGTTTAGAGTGATTTCCCTTGCTGTCAGTCCCAGCAAGGAGACACAAAACGTGGAATCCTTGTGGGGAAAAAAATCGAATCCCTTTCCCTATGACCTGCACCAGTTTCTGAATCCTTTTAAGACGAGGCGAAAACAGCTGTAAGACAATGGTTAATAAGTGGACACAAAAACTGGGAGGACTGAAACTGCACAGTTGGCAAATCTATAAGCTTGACATTACAAGGACGGCCGTTGGGATTTCGTAATGTGTCACCTGTATGGTTCTAGTTCAACTAAAAGGAATCCCTTCTGCACAAGATCTTTTTCTGTCTCGACAACCAGTCTGTGACATCGCCATCAAACTGGACAAATGACGTTGTCTCTTACAATGACTGGGAAGTAGGTTAAGATTAGAAGACTCAGGGTCGAACCCCGACAGGGTCAAAATTTGAACAGACTCTTCAGTTTTCAGACCGCGTGCCCCGTGTTTTGTGTTTTTGTACTTTAAAGTCTTCTGTACAACTCAAAGGGAATTCCGGAGAAGGGTGTAGACTTGGAAAAAGTTTTGTACAAAAGTTTGGGCATTTCAGGAGTCGAAGTTACAACTCTCTGAGCCAGAGTCTACCAGTTATGAGTCATTACAGATAACCCTAGTCCCAAGACAAGGGTAGGTGGGCCGGCGAGAGAGAGAGAGAGAGAGAGAGAGAGAGAGAGAGAGAGAGAGAACAAGAAGAAGAACAAGAACAAGAACCTTTATTTTACAACGGTTGAAGTTACAGGCATATTCATACCAATTTTAAAACTTGCCGTTGCTACACTACATGAGCTAATACTACTGTAAAATTAAGAGAGAGACAGAGAGAGAGAGAGAGAGAGAGAGAGAGAGAGAGAGTGGAAATGTAGTCGGCAAGATGTCGGAAATAATTTGCTGATGGAAGTCTATGGTGGACAAAGTGTCTTTATCGTCTGTGTAGTCAAAAACCTTGAAACTGACTTCAGCAGTAACTAGAAGCGCAGACAGTAGGAAATGAAGACACATAAACCCAAATCCCGACGTTTCAAGACAGCGCACGGAGCTCTGACCACCACAATGCTTCAGAAATCGACAGAATCACCGTCCAATCCAACAACACTCAACTCATCAGTCCAGGAACCATTACTCTCGGGCAGCAGACGGCAGTTACGCCCCCTGGACAGAAACGGGTTCTCTCCCTGTGTTTTGGGGGGAGGGCAGTGATGGGGGTTAATCCCAGGGGAGATTACTGCACCCCATTGTTTTGGTGCCTGGCGGGGAATTGGACGCAAGGGAGATTACTCGGCGTGGTATTTAACTGCCCGACCGACTGCTGTGATAAGAGTTAATGAAGCTTTGAACCTCACGCACACACAGTCACAGACACTTAATGAGAACAGACGGACAGACACACAAACTGGCTTTGTTACTACACTCGGACGGCAATATGACAGGCAACTAACACTAAGGACCATGTTAATAATGATAATAATAAAAAACAACAACAACCAGCATTCATACACGAGTAGTGAGCTATTTCGGTTTACAAAAATCCACAGAGAGAGAGGGAGGGCGGGGGAGAGAGTGAGAGGCGGGGGGGGGGGGAGGGCGGGGGGGGGGAAGGGGGTATAACCCCCCTTCCTTCCTGACCAAAATCAACAGCATGAAGTGCAGGACACATAAATGGACAACTGCTCCGTACATGCGCGCGCACCACATGCACAGATTTAAACGTCATTTCCGTTCCGAATTCATTCCCATTTCATGTTCTCAAGAAGCAATGGAACGTGCCAAATTTCCTGGCGATACCGACTCTAGAATCGTGCTTTGGTTTCCATTAAACATCTGAAGGACCACGCGGACAGTTGCAAACAGTGTGTTTTGGAATGTCCGTCTTCCATAGTGCGTGGTGCACTTTCAACTGTCACACACTGAGTTTTCAGCGTCACGGGAAGCCGGGGGACTTCCAATGCTCGGGTCGTGAGTTCGTATCCCGGCTGGGGCCAAATATTTGTGCTGGCTTTCTCATCGTTGCCCCGTCTTTGATATCACCCGTATGTGGTGGAAAAGGATGTTAAACCCCCAAACACCCACCCACCCTTTTCAGCGTCACTGAATCTCAACAATATCAAGTGAGTTTGAGTTTGTATTTGAATGCTCTGCGATTGTGCATGCGACACCTAGAACTCTATCACGCAGTTACACAGGTGTCAGCGTCTCAAAAACTCTGAGCTGAGTTTGAGTTCATCTCAGTGTGTCTTTGTACACTGACCGATAAACATCTCTCTCTCTCTCTCTCTCTCTCTCTCTTATACTTAGGCTTAAATGTTATAGATCTCCATAGAGTCGTATCCATTCTGTATCTAGGTGTGAGACTCCACCAATACGTCTCTTATTCTTAACGTTTTTCTTTTTCTTTTTACCATTAATTTGATGTTATTCCGCTTGCACTTGATTTGGAGAGAGAGAGAGAGAGAGAGAGAGAGAGAGAGAGAGAGAGAGAGAGTGTGTGTGTGTGTGTAGTAGTAGTAGTAGTAGAATGTAGCAAGGACAAGATAGAAGAAAGGACGCTGTACCCAATCTTACATCCTTGAAAAATAAAGTGTCATTGTCATTGTCATTCTCTCTCTCTCTCTCTCTCTCTCTCTCACACACACACACACACACACACACACACACACACACACACACACAC
>JACVVK020000156.1:360000-365000 GCA_018292915.2 Batillaria attramentaria | reverse complement strand
AACAACAAAGAAAGACAAACAAACATAGAAAAATGACCGATCCTCGGGGAAGGTATAATTCGCGGTTTCACGTCATTTTTGTACCGCAAAGAGGCATCAAAGGAAGAACTTGGAAAGTCCAAACAAGTTTTTGCCTCCCTAGGGATTCGAACTCTCAGCCTATCGATCACGGAGAGAAGGGGGGGGGGGGGCAGAGAGAGAGAGAGAGAGAGACTCTATACGTGCGTGATTTAACCGGGGAAATAAACTTGTCCATTTTTAATTAGCATTTGCGGCGAAAATATCCGCCCAAACGTCAGAAAATATAGATACATTATGTAAACACACACACACACACACACACACACACACACACACACACAAATTAAAAAAAAATCAATTCCGCTCATCAGTGCACACATTACGTGCAATTCATCGGGGGGGGGGGGGGTCTAAGATTTTCGCATTACCACATAGTTACGGTCATGTGTGTGTGTGTGTGTGTGTGTGTGTGTGTGTGTGTGTGTGTGTGTGTGTGTGAGAGAGAGAGAGAGAGAGAGAGAGAGAGAGAGAGAGAGTTTCTTACCTTGCTCCTCCTCTGTTCGCCCCTCTGTCACTCCCCGGGAGGTCCTCAGGCGACGCGCTGACAAATCAATTTCACCGCACGCCGCTTCACCAACATCAGTCTTCTCCCCTTCAATCTTGCTCCTGCTAGATTTTTCTCCCCTTTAGCTGGCTTCCCTCCCTTCCGCAGTGCGTACGTCACCCAAGCGCAGACTCCGGTTGCACAAATTCGCCTGTAAATTACCAATAATCTGCCTATTTTCCCGCCTTTTTGTCCACGAGATATTTCCACAATCTGATCTTTTTTTATCTTCTCGATTTTTCTTTTCCCGGGTTTGTCTCTCCCAGTCCAGCAGTTCAATTTCGGCCCAGCAATTTCGTTTCGGATGCTCCGCTTTTTTTTAGATTCCCCTTCCTCTCCGCGTCAGTCCCGCGGAGTATGGCGTCACTCAAAGAATATTGGTTTTTGGACACTTTATCCCGAGAATAATTGATGCAACACCCATCAAAGCTTGATATTGTGTGATATCATGAGCAAATCCGTGTTGTGTGAACAAATTTGATGACACCAAACTTTAGACTTAGTAAAACGTGTTTGAATATTGTTCAAGCTGTTTTAAATGTAATGTTGTTTATTTATTATTCGTATAATGACAGGAATATAAAACACAGAGGGTAAGAGTTTGCTTCTGGTGGAAGTGTAGTTTTCAATGTCGATAATAATCCAGGTCAAGGCCGTTTCCAACTCAACACACATCCAAAAGACGAAGTCTGTTTCACAACACACCATAAGCTGAATTCCATACAACTGATCAAAGTCAGCTAAATCTGTCGATGGCAAACAGTTTACCAAGCTCCATCAGTCAAGCTCCGTCGTTTAAGTGCCAATAAACATTGCCACACACAACACCAGAATGTCTCTTTACCTAACACAGTATGAGACAAAATGACAATTCCTTTCGACTTAAACACACGATTGTGAGATCACAAAATCTGGCGTCTGTCCGTTCGGCACTGAAATTATTCGACAAGAACTTCCAAATCGGGCATTACAGCTTGCTTAGATTTCAGCAAAACTGTGTGAAAATCACCTCTTATTGTTAATGTCGCACTTTGGAATGTAGTTACCACTCCCAGAATCCGTTTGTCAAGAGCAGTTAACTGTCAGTTCACACAAGCAATTGTCTCCAGAGTGAGCTCTCTTTCCGGCTAACAATGCGGGTAAATTGCTGAGCGTCGATTCGTCTTGAAAGCAAAACAAGTATCTTCCGTTTGACAGTAATAATTTTCCTCCCACAAAGAAACCCACAATCACATGATGCATGCCCCAAAACCACAGCACTTTGCAAATGAAGAAGCTTTTCCTTTGCAACGCGACCTTATCAAAAAAAAGTTGTGGTGACGCAATCTGTATATCCGGTTTGGACAATCACTGGAAGAAGTCTGACACAAAGATGAATCCTTTCAAGAAACACTCCTCCTGTGAGAAACGTGAAGTCGAGAAGCCAAAGTTAGGAACAGAACAGGTCTCTATTGTGTCGCTGTCTCCCGCACACGATGAGCCGCAAGTTGAGTTGATTCTTTCCTCTTCAAACACCGTCAACAGGCGAGAGACAGTGAGAGAGCGAGTGAGTGAAAAAGAGCGAGGGACAGCGAGCGAGAGAGGGACTGCTTACAGCGGTTTGCGTGCGCCAAAGGACGGGCCTAACGGACCTACCCCCCTCGCCAACTGAAAACTGCCGCCCCAAAGCCAGGACCTGTCAATTTACCCTACTCCTCTCCCTCAGGCTTGGGTGGTCCCCCTTTCCCTGACGAGGACTGGATTGACTCCCTTTGCTACTGGCTGTCGTCGACCGTTGGTGGTGATGGAGGCTGACGTCGCAGTAGGGGGAGTGGGGGTGCAATTGGTGACAACTTTGTTGCGACAGTGGCAGTAGTGGTAGTGGTAACGACGACGGATATTAGAAATGATACACTGGCGATGCCCTGCTAAACGGAGAGGTTAACTGTTAACCTGCACACAGCCTGAGGGTGACCGGTGGTTGTCGCTGTTTGTGATGATGGTCATTACCGTAGTTGTCGTCGTGGTACTGAAACCGTTTCACGTACAGCTCTTCCTGTTAACCAGTATTGCTTCTCTTTCTTCTCTGATCGTTCACTTTCTCAGTCCTACCTCTGCGCCCGAACGAAAATGACTGTAATATTAGATCACAAACCACATAGTTGAGTCACTCTATAAAACCACGGTGCACGTCAGTCAATAACTGAAGATACACCAAGCAAATCACTTCAGATGTCCTCTCTTAACGTTGTCTCACATGGCAGAACTATGTGCACCGATGATAGCAATCACGGCGTTGTGAGTTTACAACTGACATTACCATAACCAACCAACAACGGTCACAAAGTTCAAAACATCCAATTGTCCACATGCGTGTTGTTTCCCAGTGTAGCACTCACCACAATCTGCCGTGCGTTGACAGACTCTCACTGCTCTAGTATCATTACAAGGTCGTTCAAAACATTAACACCTCGCCGTCTGATATAGCGAGACAATGGGCCAATGAAATCTCGTCTCTCTTGTCAGGCGTCCAATCAGAGATGAGAGATCAACATCAGGATGACCTTTAGACTGCCCGAGGCCGTTGCTGTGACTCCTGGTAAAAATAGGGAAAAGAGAAACAAGTTTAATTACTGCCTGTTGTGATCTTGTCGTTGATAAGAAAAATACGGATATTTTGGGTTGAAATTGCGTGCATCTCTCTCTCTCTCTCTCTCTCTCTCTCTCTCTCTCTCTCTCTCTCTCACACACACACACACACACACACACACACACACACACACACACACACACACACACACTCAGAGACTGAGAGCGAGAGAAAGAGAGAGAGAGAGAGAGAGAGAGAGAGAGAGCGAGAAACAGACAGATATAATAAATAAAAAAGAAGGGGGTGGGGTGGGTGTTTGGGTTTTAACGTCCTTTTCCACCACATAGGGTGATATCAAAGACGGGGCAACGATGAGAAAGCCAGCACAAATATTTGGCCCAAGCCGGGATCGAACTCACGACCCGAGCATTAGTAGTCCAACGCTCTACCATTCGACCACCCCGGCTCCCCAAATAAATAATAAAAAAAGAAAATCCCCATACAGCACAAGTACAATATTATTTACTATTCTTGACCCTAAGGGTACTGTGTTTAATGCCATCGTGCTGAATAACATCACCACAAAAATACAGAAATTAAAACGAATCATGCAACACAGCATCAGGAGAAAAATGAAGTAATCAGATTTCTCGAATCCTCGTCATGTTTAGTTAAAAACAAAAACTTTAATTAAATTTTAAACTGAGACACTGAACATGTATCATGATGCTGGGAATTATTTTTCGAAATATGTCAAAATAAATCCGCACTTTTTCCAAGCAGCTTTTTATTTCCTGGAGATGTTCTCTGTTGCTGTAAGCCAACCGAACATGCAACCGGTATCAGCATTTTGTAATCTGTTACATATAATGCTCTGAATGACTCTCTTTCTCTCTCTCTCTCTCTCTCTCTCTCTCCCCCTCCCCCCCCCCACCCCGTCACATTTTCTTTCACAAGTAAGCTTTCTGCCATTTGTAGTCTTTGTTGTCGTCATTTCATGGCGCTTTTGTGTGTAGCAACGGCTGATTGAAAACTGACCATTGTATGGCGAAAACTTTTTCGTTGGAAAATAAAGTTTGGTTCTCTCTCTCTCTCCCTCTCTCTCTCTCTCTCTCTCTGTGTGTGTGTGTGTGTGTGTGTGTGTGTGTGTGTGTGTGTGTGTGTGTGTGTGTGTGTGTGTGTGTGTGTGTGCACCGCATACGCATGTAGATTAACAGGAAAACTAAAAATAATTAAAAAAAAAAATGAATAAATAAAATAAACACGCCAGTTACACAGTGCCCGTCTCCACCTTATGTGGTGGAAAAGGACGTTAAACTCCCAAACACCCCCCCCCCCCCCCACACACCCGTCCCGTCTCCACTATCCCCCCTGTTCGATACCCCCATCCCCCCCCCTTCCCCCCTCCCCTGCTCCCCAAACCCCACCGCTACCCCACTCCAGCCTCTACTCCTTTTCTCGACGTCCGGCGAAAGTGAAGTGTTCGCGTAGACAATTGCCGTAATTAGAACAGCTCGGGTCCCAGGAGACGATTTCGACCGTCGATCTCGCCCTCAGACGACTCGCAGCTCGTCCTCAGCCGCTTACGCCGGCCGAGCGGTGACATCGACACTCGGTGATAAAATCTTAACTCCGCGGAGATTTCAGTACGGCTCACACACTCTGGACCTAATCACGGAGACTTTGAGAAGACATGGAGCAGCGCTGTCTGTCCTTTTTCTCGTAATCAGAGTAATTCCTCCGGTAGTCGGGCAAAAGCTCGCAGGGTAAGGTTGAAGGATACCGTTTGCGTAACCCGCGGTTCTG
>JACVVK020000156.1:342500-352500 GCA_018292915.2 Batillaria attramentaria | reverse complement strand
TATCAGGCTCTTCCATCAGTAGGTCGACCTCCCCCTGATCTGAGGGACAATCTTGTCAATTAACCGCCACATTAAACAGACCCCCGTCACGCCTCTAGGCAACATGTTGCCCCCCTCACAAGCTTTCCCCCCTCCACTGATGTTGATCCCAAAACACGGCGTCCCTCCCTGGTCTGTACCTGCGAGGTGTGTTCTTTGATCTTTGTCCAGGTAATGGAGTGTTCACGCCTACCTCTGTGTCAATGTCGGTAACGCGAAAGAAGAGAGAACTTCCTTGAAGCAGAATATTTGTAGAGACAGAAGCCGGTGCAACGTCTATTACTATCTGATTGTCACCTCAAAGAGAAGGAAAATTATCAATGTGTCGTACGCGCCTTGAGACAAACGGGAAATGATTTGATCAGTGGGCAGATATGTTATCGTGATTGTCACCTTTACAAATTGTGGGTACCGCACTATTTGGGCAACACGCATGAACTGGACAGACAGTCACAGAGTCTGCACCGTTCACACACACACACACACACACACACACACACACACACACACACACACACACACACACACACACACACACTTTTTAAAGCAGTCACGATAGTCGTTCAGTTTCAGGGTAAGAAGCGATGGTAACTTTCTTTGATTGTCTCGCTTATGTTTTTTTTAGTTGTTTGTCCCACAATCCGCAGCCTAGTTGTGTATATCTCATGGAATTTATACAACTAAACCATGTACAGTGACAGCGCTCTGTAGAGTCGTTCATCCCCCATATGACAGAAGCTTAGAGTTATGATTCCGTGTAAACCAAGTGGGGAGGAGAGTTGCTAAATAATTCTATACAGCAACTACCCTCTGTAGGGTCGTTTATTCAATTCCTCACATGCACGAAGCCCATGGAAACGAGAGGAGTTTCTAAACGGTACCTTTTAACAGTAACTGCGCTCTGTAGAGTCGTTCATCCCCCTCAATGCCACAAAGTCAATGTGGAACTGATGGTGATTCCACTAAAACGGTGACCCCCTAACGCCCAGCCCTGAGGGAGCAGGGGCGGTAATCGTCAGCTGCCCAGCAGTGGTCTCCCCTGTCGTCTGGAACCGACCAGGGCGGGAAATTTCACTTCCTGCGGTCATTAGACACATTGTCACGCACTCTCAGGCAGCTTCCAGACATAGGAGAAAGAGAGAGAGGGCTGGAGGTGGGAGGGGGTGGGGGTGGGGCGTCGGGAGGGGGTTCAGCCGGTTAGAAGAAGACAGACTGAAAGGGTTGAGAAAGACTAGAGGGAAAAAGGTGTGTGTGTGTGTGTGTGTGTGTGTGTGTGTGTGTGTGTGTGTGTGTGTGTTGGAGGGGGGGGGGAGATGAGGGGGGCATAAGAGCAGAAAGACCGGAGGGAGAAGGGGGCTTAGAAGCAGGAGGGGCCCAAAAAATGACAGGAGGGGAAATGGCGGGAAATGGTGAGAGTGGGATTGGGATTTGTGATGTGGGCGGGGGGGGGGGGGGGGGGCAAGGGGGGGGGGGGGGTGTTGGGTTATGTGTAATTCTGTCATGCACTCGAAAATTACAGACTTGACTGCCCGCATTTATAGAAATCTCTCAGAACATTTTGCAGACGCGACGAGCCTGAGTTCAGTTCAGAAAATGACCTCAAATTCAAGTCAGTACACTTTCCAGACGAAAGTAGCAAAGACATTTACTTGTCTAGACATTGGAGGTACAGACGTCAAAGACGTTCCCCATGACGGCCAGCAGCATTCGCAGCAATTTATTTCCAATACTGAATGTCCCATGCAGCAAGGAGTAACAAAACAGCCATATTCGGCGAGTCGTGTGGTTTTTGAGTCCATCCATCAGCTACAAACGTCTTGCACATTGAATTTCTTCTTCCTTTTTTCCACAGTCACACACAAGAACGTTGCTGCTGGTGTCAGTGTTCATTCATGTACAGTGTCTGGCTGCCCCGTAGTATTGTACGAAAAACGTGTCGTTATTTAGTTAAAAGCCCTAAGCGCAATAGATCTGACAAGCACTTAGGTCATTTTACTACAGAACAGAGGCGCGCAAAGAGACAGTGTCGGACGGTGCAACCTAAAACGACACGACGGGGCCCGTGTGAAACAAACCGGCACTGGAACGTTCTCCCAGACGACACTGAGGAGATGAGTAAGAGATGGTGTAGAGCGCGTATCCCCCCCCCCCCCCACCCAGCGCAGAGATACCATCTTGAACCAAACTGAACTAAACTATAAAGGATCCGCGCTCCGAATAGGCACTAAACACGGGTTCTTTGTTACTGTCGGTGCTATCTGCGTAGAGAATTTTTTTTTTTCCTACGGTTTCTTGAGAACAAAACAAAGTCCGCAGCAAGATCTGGTCCGTGCCCAGACAACGCACACTTCACACTAACGGCAGAAAAGCTGTCGTCTGGACGAGGCAAGAGCACGTAATTCACTAGCCAATACCCCCTTATCCAGTTGTCTCCCTGGAGAAAGTAAACAAGAGCCCTTGCCTACTCTTCTCTTCATGACAAAAAGCGAAACATCCGGGTAATAACCAAGGGGCATAAGAAGTGACAGCTAGTCCACCACCGATGTACCGTGTGATACATTACGACCAATCACTGTTACCGTTTGATACATTACAGCCAATCACAGGCCTCTGACCTCACGTGATCATGGCAGGGCAAAGGGTTGGTTTACGTGGCCTTATCAGGTGCCTGGCTGCCCTATCTATTGTGACGTTGATAGATCGCATGTTGGGATACAATAAAGGTTTCAGTGTCTCTCGACAAAACAGTAGCCAGAGAATAGGCTGGGTCAGGGGTTGGAGGGAGGGTGTGCGTGCGTGCATGTGTGTGTGTGTGTGTGTGTGTGTGTGTGTGAGAGAGAAAGAGAGAGAGAGAGAGAGAGAGAAATGGGAGGGTTGAGTGAACTGGGGAGGTCAATTGAAACTTGTCTGTCACGACAGACCGGTGTGGTAGATCAAAGAAAAACTCATCAAAAAGTTGTAGGGTTGTCTGCTCCTGACTACTCCGTATACTTTCATTTCCAAGTTCAGAATTCTGTTTCGTCTTCTACGCGTTATTCACATAATTTATGTAATGTAGCAACTTCTACGGTCGTCCTAAGATTTTTTTTAAAGCATAACTTTGTTAAAAACTTTAACGCATTCCACAATTACTCCCCTAAACGGCAAGCTACGATTCTCCTCAAATTTCAGCGTAGATGTTTTCTGACTGGATAGATTTCAGCGCATGAACTCATGATCAAAATACAGCATCTGCGTCAGTTGTTTTCTCATTGAAATAAAAACTAATAAATAAATGAATATTGCCTTGAATGTGTCCGCACAATGGCGCAATCAAGACATTTTTGTGAGTGTTTGGGCTACGTTACACAGATGCAAATCTGGAGGAAAACGCTATATATTCCTCTTACACATAACGCTGCAGATGACACCCTAGAAATGCTTTAAAATTCACCAAAAAATTCACAAAAATCAGGCAGCCATAGACTCATGCGTAGAGGAAATTTAAACAAATTCCAATATTCCGTTTTTTGGCAATGTTGGCAGCGACCACATACCCCCTCATTCCACGGTCGTCTGCTGGCTCCTGTGCCAGCCGCGCATGAATACAAATAGTCCACAAGCCAGCCTCATTTTTCCCTAATTTTACTATTACCTGGCATGAAACTTGTTTACAAAGCCAACAAAAAGCACCAGATTGCCATATTTTACTATGCACACAAATTTTAAAAGGGGCAAAGATTTTATACTATATTTAGCCGAGTTCTTACTACATGCCCCGGAAGCTAATACCGTCGCGTAGCCTGTTGTGCCCAGAACGCTAATAAAATTTGCCGCCATGTTTAATCACGGCTGCACGCATTATACATGCATTATTTAAAAACTCGACCCCCCGTAAACAAAGACAGCAAAAAGCCAGCAACATCTCTGATCCTATCATCTTTACGCTAGCCTGTCAAAAAACAATAAAACCTCCCTCCAAAAAACTCTCCTCCGGAACCAAAGAGTAGCGCCCGATCCAAGGGAGCGCACCCTAATCATCAAGCGTATCGCCGCCAGTGACCGGCCTTGGCAAGGAATTGATCTGATGTAATTTGGATGTTTGGGTCAATTTGGCTGTCACGGGAGACAATTCCTACCAATTATCGGTCGTGGCCAGAGAAAAGAGAGACGGAGGCCTCACGAGACTGAGATGCAGTCAGACAGACTAGCAGTCAGTCGGCAGTCAGTGTCGGCAGTCAGAAAGGTAATTGGGGAATGGCTACTGTGGGATCAATAGACTGCATACGGAAGGACGAAGATGTAATTCACTGTATTTTGATGACGATGATGATGATGATGATGATGATGATGAGACGCTCGCACTGTTTTAAGAGTGTTTGTGCGCATGTTTAACGCAGTGCAAGGATCACACAAAATAAACAAACCAAACCAAAGCAATTCAGACAAGTCCAACCAAACCACACTTTTTGAAACTATTGCCAAAAGACTCAAAGCAGGCTTAGATCTAGAGGAAATCCGCCATAACAAATTTCATTTGAGTCTAATTTAGATTTAAATCAAAATTAATTCGATTTTCCGTTCATATCGCATTTGGATTACATTTCGCTAACCCTCTTCATTTGACTACACTTGAACAAAATGGCCCTCGATTGGCCCAGTGTTCTGTCTCTTTCCACGACAACCACAACACCACCACAGACATGCTCAACACACCACCGCCACCATCAGAGGACTTTGATGCCAATCCCGCTGTCAGACAAGCGGCAAGGGAGATTATTACAGGCCATTACCTCCCCTAGTTGCCTGCCCGGCCCCAGTTGTCGGTCCTGGGTCGAGATCCCGGGTAAAACTGTGATGTCCAGTAAGTTAATCAGGGAAATAGGGTCAGAGGGGCGGGGCTAGTTCAAGAGTGCACAAAAGACGACAGGGTGTCGGGAAACGTACCAAATGGAGATAGAAGCCTTTCCGTATTTAGACTGCGTGATTCGGAATGAAGATACGGAGCCTAAATGTACTTTCTGTGTGGAATACTTGGACTGTATGACCTTTTCAGACCAACCGTGTGAAATCACCCCCGCCCCCCCCCCACCCCCAACACACACACACTTACCAACACGGTCACCTCAAGTTGCTTATCCCCTCTCCCGTTACCCCCATACGCCCGTCCTCTCCGAGTACGAAAGTGGAAGCACACAACGTTTTCCTAATAAGGACGATGCTGGGGAGAAACTGAGAGATAGCATGGAGCGCGCATGTTCTTTTTTCCGAGGGTAGAGAAGCCATTTTGAAGGGAACTGGTGAGAACAATCATCCACAACCAGTGCCGGTCCCAGAGGAAGAGAAGACTCAGTCGGTGCAGACAGTAGTGTTGACCCGATCCACCAGCTCTAGAGGTACCAGTAGACAATCCTCTTCAGATTGAGGACTGGCCACTGCACACTACTGAGCCACCTCAACCGACTCAAGATTGCTCACACTGACGAATGTCCATGTGGCCCTGGATCCCTTCAATACTGTCCTGCCCATGGTGCTCTATGACGTCAAACCTAGTCAGAAGGCGCACAGCTACAGGTGCAGCTTTGAGGATTGAGGACCTGGAGAAGACCTGGGATTCGTCATGGCGACTGACCGGGCTGCAGATCTGATGCAACCGGTCAACTTGACCGTAGAAGAAGAAGAAGAACTGACCTGGCCTGTACTTTCCTATTTACACCTTGAAATTAACATTGCCGTCAATAGTTTAGTCTCTCTCTCTCTCTCTCTCTCTCTCTCTCTCTCTCACACACACACACACACACACAAGAAAGGCCTTTTATAACTGTGCAAACAAGGACAAGTCCTCACCACGCTGCGGTCCCTACTCCAATTCAGATTAAAACTCATCTACACACAGTATTATTCTGAAATGGACAACCGACATTCAAATGCATAATATTGTCAGCACCGCAAAAAAAACAACACAAAAAACAACAACAAAAAAACAAACTTGTCGACACGCAACGAATGATGAAAGCCAACAAAAGTAGACACGTAACTGGCATCACGTGATAGGGAGTAATTAATTTTCATTGGCCTGTTTTCAGGGCAGCGGTTGCGCAGACACGTCATTAATATTGACAAGCAGACACCGCCATTGTCTGGGTGTCGGACATAGACGTCACGTGGTGCATTTCCGGACATGTCTCGCACATAGTTCACGTTAGTTCAGTTCAAGACTATCTGTGAGCTGGGAAAAACCCATACGTGCTCCACCTCGTCTCCCAGTAATCTCCCCAGTGCCGGGGGAACCGGGGTGGCCGAATGGTAGAGCGTTGGACTTCTAATGCTCGGGTCGTGAGTTCGTATCCCGGCTGGGGCCAAATATGTGTGCTGGCTTTATCATCGTTGCCCCGTCTTTGATATCACCCGTATGTGGTGGAAAAGGACATTAAACCCCCAAACACCCACACTCCCCAGTGCCGTCTCCGAGACTGTTCCCGTGTATGCACGAGTATGACAATCGGTCACGTATATTAGAACTGTTTACACTTTCCCATTTTACTGGGTGGAACCCCGGGTTGGTGTGTTGACATTAATTTTAACCAACCCGGGTTAAAGCGACACAACCCTGCTACGGATTAGGGTGGAACCAGGGTCCAGGGCATTTCAGATCTGAACATGCAGCTGGCGTGATGATGTTTTCCTCAAAGCGTGACGGCGGGCATGACGTAAGTTTTCCTACGTCATTGTCAGAGTTAGACTTACAGAGAATGTTGTGTAAACGTTATTGACACGAGTCCTACACGAGTCGAGGTAAACTCCGGTTGAACCTGAGTTGCAGTGTAAACAGCCTCTTATTGACAATACCACAAATGAGAGAGAGAAAAAAAATGATGAAAGTGTGCATACTGACCCGCAGCTTTGTGCTCTGCCACGAAAAATGCGTGCTTGTTGCGGCAAGAGAGACAGCTCATGCAGGAAAAATCCCGCAACAGGCTGAGAATGTACTGTGCTGGTGAATGCGACAGTTTTCACCGCTTCTGTGCACACTGTGAAATAACACGGGGACCTCAAAGTTGTTCGCAACTGTCCACTTTCCTTGTCACCGAGTATTTTTGTTTTTTCCTTCTTAGGTATCACTTAGCTCGGCTCGAACTCGGTTAGCCCGACTTGGACGTCGTGGCAGGGGCCTAGAGTTATCGACGGACCCGGAACAGGGTTGTGACCAGGGCAGAACTGCACAGTAGGATAGAAGTGGGTTGATGGAGTGTGACTATGGATGCATGTTGCATGCAAACCCTTCATAAACAACGCACACGTCATTGTCTCAATATGAGGGGTGGATGAAGCCATTATTAGGGGTGGATGAAGCCATTATTAGGGGTGGGTGAAGCCATTATCAGGGGTGGGTGACCACAGGTTTTCAAACAGTGGAGGGTGGAGAGGGAAATACTACGCGAGAGTAGACGGGCTCCATGTTATGCTGAATGACCTCCAACAATGGACGGGTGTGGTGGGGGCGGTAGTGGAGGTCGATACGGTGGTGGCTCTGTGTGTGTGGGGGGAGGGGGGGGGGAGTGCGGGCGGTAGATGTGGCTTTGTGTGTGTGTGTGTGTGTGTGTGGCAGGAGGGGGGGGGGGGTGCGCGCGGTAGATGTGGCTTTGTGTGTGTGTGTGTGTGTGTGTGAGAGAGAGAGAGAGCATGTCGCCGAGTTGCGAGTAATGCACGTGAGACTCGCCATGTGTGCACTGTATTGAGGGGCGGTATAAAAAGAATCAATATGTAACTAAAGGACTAATCAGCACTGATGCCGCGCGTAATTTGTTTTCTGTGTTCGTCTCAAGCCACGGAACGGGGGGCAGGGCACGAATCGTTCACTGTTTGTTGGCTTACAGAGAGAGAGAGAGAGAGAGTCAAGAAAACTTTATTTTTCGACTGTAGAGGAAGTTACCGTAAAACAGCCAATTTCCAATCCTGCCGTTGCTAATTCTAGTAATAGAGAGAGAGAGAGAGAGAGAGAGAGAGAAGCAAAGTGCCAGATTACTGTTGCTCAAGAGTACAATTGCGTATTTTCGCTTTGTGTGGTTTTGCTGTCTGTGTGTCATAAGGGAAGTATGTTTTGTGTCGTGTCTCCGAAAGTACAATCGGCTTCCCTCTACAGACATGACACCAGTCTTACACAATCTCTCTCTCTTCTCTATCTATCTCTATCTCTCTCTCTCTCTCAAATAAATTGCCGTGTAAGTGCGTGTGTGTGTGTGTGTGTGTGTGTGTGTGTGTGTGTGTGTGTGTGTGTGTGTGTGTGTGTGTGTGCATTCATTGAGTTTTGAATGAGTAACTTGTTTCTATACTTTGTCTTCTTCTTCTTCTTCTTTCTTCATATTCCCGTAGCTTTTACATTTTCTTTCCTTTGCTCATATTTTCGTAGTTTAGCAACGGTTAGGTTCGAACATGGTATTTCTGCCAAACTTTTACCGTCGGAAAATAAAGATTATTGGCATTCTCTCTCTCTCTCTCTCTGAATCAGAAAATGGCGGATCCAAAATCACAAGCGGAAAGAAAACCTGGAAAAATATCGCAGTGCCCTCTGTTCATTTTTCCTCTCTTCTGCCGTGTACTTTTTTTTAAGTACATCCAGGAGCGGACAAGCTGCTTTTCATTTGATGCAGACTACAGACAGTTGTTGTTTTTGCATTGTTTGGTTTTTCCCAGTCAGTAAAACCTCAGAAGGGGGATGGATGGTAGGATGAGCGCCGGGGTTGGGAGCGTGGGAAGGGGGTGTGGAGGGGGGGGGGGGGGTCCGTCCGTCTTGGTTTTTTTAATTTTGTGAGTTTATCCTATTAAACATACAGGGCTGTCGTTTTGGACAACTTGTGTGAGAGCACACACACACACACACACACACACACACACACACACACACACACACACACACACACACACACACACACACAATCTGTGTGATCACCCTTGCGAGGTGGTAAAACGATGTCTAACCTTCACCCAACCAACAAGGCTTAAAATGTCCCTTGATCCGTAATGTGGAAAAGTGTGCAGCATTTAGTGAGGAGCGCGTGCATGTGTAAAGTAGACGTGTTAAGCTACGGCTGTCTGGGGACATGCTCACCCGGATTTTTTTTCTTAAAAAAAAAGGCTTAAATCTGTGAAATTTGGTGCATTTTGGCATGATTTTCAGTGCTTCAGAGGGGAAAACGCACTTGGGGGGGGGGGGGGGGGGAAGAAGCTCGTTAGCCAAAGGCAGATATCCGCTACAAGGTGGAAGATTTGAAGCCGTGAACCAACCAACAAACGGACCAGCCAACCTCTCGATCACCCAGAAGAACCGAAGCATTATCAGACTGACCTTTCAACATACGCATCACCACCCATCCCTGTAGCAACAACTGATACGTTGATAGACCATCACCCGCACGTCACTAAAGCATCACACACTCCGGTCTGCCCTCGGCGACCAGACTCAAAATGGGGTTAAGCCGTTTAAAGACTCCCAAATTGACCGGTCAATTATCGAGGTTTAAGAAGTGCACTAGAGGTGCACTGGGGCGTGGTATAGCGTGTGCGGGAAGAGAGACAAGCGTGGTGGTCTGATTTTATCAGTCACGGTTGACTGACCACGCTGCAGGGGCCCTTGTCTTTGTCACACGCTGATTTGTGTATTGACCCGTGGAGAGAGAGTGCTGACAAGGTTTTGACGACTTTCCGCTATGGGCAATGTTTACCTCGAGGGGACGACAGGAACTGAATCAAATCAAAACATCAGTAATCAAGTTACGACCTAACATCAGACTTCAAGTGGGATCGGAGTCGGGGTGGCCGAATGGTAGAGCGTTGGACTTCTAATGCTCGGGTCGTGAGTTCGTATCCCGGCTGGGGCCAAATATTCGTGCTGGCTTTTTCATCGTTGCTACGTCTTTGATATCACTGTGTGTGGTGGAAAAGAACGTTTAACCCCCAAACACCAACCCACCCCCCAAACACC
>JACVVK020000156.1:307500-335000 GCA_018292915.2 Batillaria attramentaria | reverse complement strand
GGTTCTGCTTAGATGTGTCACGTGATCACATCACCTGGGTTGCGGACAAATTGGGCGTGTATCTTTGTACTACACGCCCACACTCCCGCCACTTTCTGGTTTGTAACTTCGCGGAGTCTACACCAACACGCCCTCCTGCGGCTCCGAGCGACTGATCTCATTGGATGTCTGAATTAATTTGTAGGCCGTGTTAGCGACATAGATCTACACACAAAAGACCAAACATATACCCCGCACCTCCACACTGAACAAAAGGCAACTCGTTCCCTCGACACAACACACGGAGAAAAGCCGCATGATATAGCGGTGACGGCCGGACAGCAAAGGACTGATCCTAGACTGACGAAATGGTGTGGACAGGGGCTGAAGACGGGCCGACCCTCCACAATGGTGACCACCAGCTTCTGGCCAAATTAGTCTGACCTGTCATCATCAGGGTCATAGCTAGTCTAGTCTGGTCTAGTCTCTCTCTCTCTCTCTCTCTAGCAACGGCAAGGATGCAAACTGGCCTTTTGGCCAAAATCTTCTACCGTTGGAAAATAAAGGATTGTCTCTCTCTCTCTCTCTCTCTCTCTCTCTCTCTCTCTCTCTCTGGCGTATGTAGCAAACAGGACAGTTTCTATATTAATAGGCAACACCAACAGCTCTATCCTATTTCATCATCATCTTTTCAAACGTTCCATCATCATCCTCATTATTATCATCATCATCATCTCTCTCTCTCTCTCTCTCTCTTGCCTTTTATTTCTTGTGTAGTATTAGCAACGGCAAGGTTTTTTTAAGACTGGTTTGTTACAACTGTAAGGCTCTCTCTCTCTCTCACACACACACACACACACACACACACACACACACACACACACACACACACACACACACACACACGACCACCACCACAAGCACCAGCATCTAGTCCCCTCCCCCACAAACTCCTGTCTGACGTACCAACCCTCCCCGCCCCGACTACTAATGAGGACTGAACGACTGCGGACGGTTGGTAGGGATAAATCCTAATTGACTCTCCGCCGCTGCTCAAGGAGACGGGAGACTGACAAAGAGGCTTAGTCGGCCTCCTCACACCCATCAGCCACTGTCCCATCAGACAGACAATCAGCACGTTTAGGATAATGAGTGCGCGGGCCGCGGTGCCTACAGATTCTGGTTTGTCCCAGCCTAGTGACGAGATCGAACCGGACTATGCAGCCCTATCGTAGACTATTGACACATGTGGTTGCTTTTGATACCTGCGACTTTGCCACCAGCTAGACAAGTCCAAAGGTGAAAGAAAAGTGCCTCGCAGAAGCAATGAAAGTCTACTTTCTGTTTAGTGGCCAGAGAGCCACTTCACTCATATCCACTCGCGTCACCTCTGCCTGCCTTGTGCGCAAAAAGCTCGTCACTTCACTCAAATCCACTCGCGTCACCTCTGCCTGCCTTGCACGCGAAAGGCTCCAGCTTTACTGGCAGCCAGCCTTCTGTTGCACCCCCCTGGCATGCACCTTGCCCCACTTTTTTTTTAAATCAAGAAAATCAGGCTTTTTCACGACAACAAAAATCACTACATACTAGCGCACTCATCAGACAAGGTCCTTCAAGTTAACACAGCACTAGACTCCACGGTCTATTTGTGGTACCACGTCTGGTCGACGACCGCCCCCATAGGGACGACACAGGGAGCGTGTGAACCAGACGAAAATCGGAGCAGTCTCATAGACGACGCTAAGGAGACACGTGAGATTATGGGACGGACTTTGCTGACCGCAGACTGAGATGCCATCTTGGAACTACGCTGGACAGATTTCGACATGATTGCTGCGTATGTGATACAGTGTGATTTTCAGAACCCCAAAAGCCAGCTGGCCAAACACCGCCGTGTCTAAAATGTATCTTCATGCAACAGGCTGAGACACATAAAACATTTTCATTTCTGACTTCGGGGCTTTCAGTTCCCCAAGAACTCCTGATCCTGCCAGCCGGCCAAGGGGAGACCAGTCTGGTGCCAAGTGAGTGATCGGCCCCTGTCTCCTTCCCGGCCGCCAGCCTCCTTCTCGTGTGGGCGGTAGCGGACAAACATTGACACAGCATGAGAACACAGAGCTAGAGGCGTGAAATCAATCAGGCCACGCCACCAGAGGTGCTAAGAGCCGACTCGTGTAATGTGGCTACAGTTTAAGGACGATCCGTCTTCAAACCAGGTTCCAACCAAAGTTTAAGGGGAAAAGAATAAGTCAAACTAAACTGCCAGCATCGCCGCAGTCTTCCTCAACAGAACGGTGTTTCTAAAGGTTAATTTTTGTCCAAACACGGTCCAGAAGGAGTCTGTACAAATTTTGACCCCGTGGGGACTCAGACTTACAGCATTCTCATCGAGCGCAACATACATCCAGCTGAGCTATCGCGATCATTCATTGAAACTACAAAGAAACAAAAAGAGAGAGAAAAAACACTGACAGGTCCTTGGGGAAGGTAGATGTCACAGTTCCGCTTCATTCTCCTTCTGCAAAGTGGCATCAAAGGAAGAACTTCAAACGTCTGAATTAAAAAAAAAAAAAAAAACTTCCCCCGGGATTCGAACTTTCAAACGGGAAAACGAGAGAGAGAGAGAGAGAGAGAGAGAGAGAGAGGGTGGGTGGGTGGGTGGGAGTTTAAGTCCTTTTCCACCACGGTGATATCAAAGACGGGGTGACGAGAAAAAGGCCAGCACAAAATATTTGGCTCTAGCCGGGATTCGAACTAACGACCCGTGCACTGGAAGTCCAACGCTCTACCATGGGGCTATCCCGGCTCCCATAGAGAGAGAGAGCCTCGGAGAGAGAGAGAGAGAGGGGGGGGGGGTGGCGTTTCTAAACCCTTTTTTTCGGTTCGACATGTTTAAATTTTCTTCTAATTTGTTTCACATTCAACATCATGCCAT
This sequence comes from Batillaria attramentaria, assembly GCA_018292915.2. NCBI lineage: Eukaryota > Metazoa > Mollusca > Gastropoda > Batillariidae > Batillaria > Batillaria attramentaria. The sequence goes on along the minus strand of JACVVK020000156.1, from coordinate 332,086 downwards.
AATTATATATTGAAAATCTGAAAGCGATTTTCCACCGTGTCTATGTGGTGCGTCACGTCTCAGTGAAAAGCACAACACGTGACTGTGTCGGCAATGGTTCTGTACAGCTGGTGCGTCGGATTTCATCTCTATAACTTTCTCCACAGGTGACTTAACCCTACTCACACATTCATGAACTTTTAACACACAAAAGCGAAAACCTGACCATGAACAAACCAAACATTGACACAAGAAGCACCGGCGAAGATCTATAATGCAGAGGAATTATGTCCGACAACGTGTATCGACTACACGACCGCAAAGAAGCTAACAAGTAAATTAGAAAGTCAAACTTACCTGCTCTCCAGAAAGTTCAATTAATTACGACACCCTGAGAGCGCCTCAGACCAGCAGAATCAACTAAGTGCCGCTCCCGACAAAGAGGCCTTGTGATTGGTCAGCTGGCTCTTAGAGGCGCGTGGCTGGCGCGCGACCCCGAGTGAGTGGTCGACCAGTCATAATCACCGACACTTCGTCAACAAACGTTCAGCGGACAGCCACTCAGACTTTGTGTTTGATCAATGAAGTAGCGGAACAATGCAAATGGTTGTGAAAACCTGTAGGGTGGCGGAGAAGGAAGGGAAAGGCAGGGAGACAGAGGGTGTGTGTGTGTGCGTGTGCCGTGAGAGCCGCAGAGAGAGAGAGAGAGGTGTGGAGGGGGTCGCCCAGGGGGGGGGGGGGGGGGGGGCTAGTAGTGTGTGTATGTGTGTGTGTGTGTGTGTGCGTGGAGCGAGAGAGAGAGAGAGAGAGCGGGAGAAAGAGAGAAAGGAATGGTTTTGAAGGGAATTGGAGTTCATACAAGCCATGCTCATAACTGACCCTTCATAACACATAATATTACACAGTCATCGATTCCAAAGCCTAATTTCAACTGATTTTCTGACGCTAGATTTATGAAATCAGAATCCGTGCTGTTACCGTTCGGCTGTCCATGACAAACTCAGATTATAACAAATTGACTGGTACGTCAACAATCAGTGTTGGATGTGCAAGAGATAGAGAGAGAGAGAGAGAGAGAGGGGGGGAGAGGGCGGGGGGGTGGACTGTTGCAGCTACCCCTTCAAGAATATTCACCCAGTCTTGATGGACACTCTACGTGCGTGAGTCCGCGCGTGTGTATGTACGCATGGCTGCTTACACAACCCCCTTGGGGTGAAGGATGGGGTGGGGTGGGGTGGGGGTGGGGAGTAGACTAGGGGGGGGGGGGGGGGGGTGGGGAGTAGACTGGGGGGGGGCGGAGTTGTTTACCGGGTGGTGTTTCTGTTTGCCACCCGGCCGTCCACCCGCAAAACCGAAACGTTGTTGCCAAGTGCCCGGATGAGGGTGAGAAGAATGACAAACACGCGGCACGTGAAACTCGGCAGGTTTGTTGATCAGGGCCACACGGACCCACACAATCATTGTGCAAGGGACTATAGACCGGGCAGGTGGATTTTCACACCACAACCACAGTTCTTGTTCTGCCACTTCTTGACATTGAGCGTACGTATTATTGTTATTGCACACACATACACACATATATATTTCATACATACACATGAGGTATGGAATTTACCGAGAATGACGCAAACCCCTGGGGATTTTTTTTTTTAAGAAGAGCAAAATGCTACAGTCATTCAAACAATAATACAGAAAGAAATTAACTCAGTTGCTGTTCCTGATACATTTGCGCACAAATCAGCAGACGCATTCGCGCACGCACAGCGAGAGAGAGAGAGAGAGAGAGACAGACAGACAGACAAGTAGTCAGACTGAGGTACAGCCACTGAGACAGACAGGCAGGAAGGCAGTCATCGGACAGTATGAAACAGACACATCTCTGTCCCATCGGCTTCACTGAGACAGACACTGAGTTATTCTTCCGCCGAACTGAATCTTTTTTTTTTCTTTTTTTTTCCCCTTTTTTTTCGGTCATTTCCGTGAATAAACCTTGTTTGAGAGAGAGAGAGAGAGAGAGAGAGTTACCTCTTACCTGTGCAAGTCAGCCCCGAACCAGTAAATATGTCCACAGGTGAAAGTATCCCCACGCACCGTACATACAGGCACTGTGACGGCCCAACACGTACAGCACAGCCGACAACGTGCACCCAGTGTCTCAGCACCTCACGGACCAGCTGCCGGCTTTTCTTCCTACCCCCTCCGTCCTCTAGACCCCCCCCTCCCCCCTGCCCAGCCCCTCCAGCCCCGTGTCCTATGAGACGTCACAAGATCGGTAGCGCTGCGAGACGCGAGGAGCCACGTGCCGGCACGAAACAGACCAGTCTGTCAATCACAGGGATGCTGTTATGCATGGATGATTATGCGAACGGACAATCAGGGAACCGTGTCGATCTTTTGTCCGTGCGGTGCCTGCCTGAACTTTTGGGGTGTTGTGAGGAGGTGGGAAAATGACAATGGTTGGAGAGAGAGAGAGAGCACATGTGTGTGTGTGTGTGTGTGTAGAGGTGGAAAGTGAATGGGTGGCAAGAGAGAGAGAGAGAGAGTGTGTGTGTGTGTGTGTGAGCGCGCTTGGACACTTTTCGGGAAGAGGAAACCGAGAGGGTTTGCAATGAAGGCTATTTGGGTTGTGTTTTCTGGAGAGGTCGGAAATTGCTGATGCGGTTATGGAGGGAAGCAGTCAATGGAGCAAAATGATGGAGACTGGATTTGTTTGTTTGTTCGTTTGTAGTGTGTGTGTGTGTGTGTGTGTGTGTGTGTGTGTGTGTGTGTGAAAAACAAGAACAAAAGTTATTGTCATGGAACTCTTTAGTGTTCTGAGACACAAAGTTACAATTATATTTCTTAGATATTCCTTCGAGATATGTTGTTCATGAAAATTATCCTTTATGCTGTTCGTCTCAGAGCTTTGATTATCAAAATGTATGTGCGTGTGTGCGTGCGTGCGTCAGTGTGTGTGTGTGTGTGTGTGTGTGTGTGTGTGTTTGTGCACGAGCGCGCTCACGTCTGCGCGTCTCGGGTTTGGGACGTGAGGGTGGGGGGTGTAGCAAGACAAAGACCCATTCACCCGTGAACAAAAGTCTGACCGTGGTGGCTGGTGTTGAGTTTGCTTTTCCTGAATACCTGACAATTAATTTCTATTGATCAGCGCCGCGGTCTGGCAGTCGCTAATCCCACAATCTGATAATTATTCGCCACCCGATGCCAGTCCGGTTGTGGCTTCCATGGTTTGGGAGAGCTTTCATTTCCTTCTCCTCTCTCTCTCTCTCTCTCTCCACTCTGCTGTTGTGTGGGTCTGAATATCACAGTCACAACTCTGCCGCTCTGTGTAATACACATCGATGTAGCCTCCTGATCAACCAATGAGCAGGATCAATACATCGCTACAGTTTGGAGTTTCAGTGTACAACGTAAGAAGGAACAAACAAGAGAAACTATGAACAGAATGTGTAAGCAGGTGGCGCCGAACAACGCATTTCACGTTTTCAGCCCAATTTGTATGCCCTCAAACCACATCTGTTCACTCGACAACGGCAAAACTACGTTCTACAGCCTTCACAAAAAGTTAAGGACCACTTGCAAATATCATTCAACTTTTGTCGTGGTGGCATGCTGGTGTAATGCTGAACATCGCTGAAACGGAGGCTTATGTAGGCAAACAAATGAGCACAGTTCATAACCAGGGATGCATTCTTTGACCTGCATCTCATTTTTGTCGTGCAGAAAGCCCCAGGTATCGCTCACTGAACACTGAAACTCGGTCTAGTTTTGCCGAAATTGCAGATTTTCAAACGCGCCAAGCATGCTGTGTGACGCGCACGTACCATCCACACAGTGGTCGCCATGTTCACTAATTACCCCTTAACCTTGCTACCGAATTTTACGGGAAAAATCTTATTCGTTTATTTTTTTCTGATTTATTGAAACTGTCACCCATTATGTTGACTGGTCCTTAACTTTTTGTGAAGACTGTATATAAATCGAAATGCAATACCAAAATAAATACACGAAATGGGCAATGTCAGTTACGGATTTCTCCAAGTAACCGCGCTTAGAACTGCCTGATAAGCAGATTACAGCGCTATATAAATAAATTGGTTTAAACAAGTTTATTGCAATACGGTTTTCTCAAAGTAAATAAACAATTTCTGAGCATGAACAAGCTAGGCTTATAATAATGCTCAGGGTCAACAAACAAGTGCACGTTAACGGTATTGCAATGGCGGTAATTATAGTAAATTAGAGCTGAGAGAGAGAGAGAGGGGGGGGGGGGGGGGGGGATGTCGAAGTGAAAAAAAAAAAAAAAAAAACCCTCCGCTGGGCTGCGCTAGGCTCTGCCAAGAAAGTAACGTATAACTAAAACCTAAACACCTAAAAACGTGCTATATAATAAATTAATTATTATTATTATTATTATTAACCAAATTTGCCTTTACCCAAATAATGCTTTGTAAACAATGCGCACTTTCCCTACATAGTACGAGTAATGCGTACAGTGTTTGAAAACGTGACGCAGAAATGGACGACTCCACTCCTATCAATCAAAAGGGTCGAGCTCCCAGAATTCAGCCAATAGCTTCCCGCGGCATAATGAGCACAACACATGGCATGGTCTGGCAAACTTTTTATCAGACACTACAACGAGGAAAGCACATGTAGTTTGATATGACTGAAACATTGAAAAAAAGCAGTAAGTCCACTGACGTCATTTGAGGAAAACGACCATTACGTCAATCTCTTTCATCTTGAAATCACCCCTCTTTCCATACAATGACGTCATGGACGTACTGTGTTTTGCCAATACACGCAGAGTAAAGGGGCGGGACTTCGGCCTCGGGGGTGCGTGGGTGTTTGGGGGTTTAACATCCTTTTCCGGGTGATCTTAAAGACGGGGCAACGATGAAAAAGCCAGCACAAAATTATTTGGCCCCAGCCGTCGGCCTTGGGGCTTGCTGAGTGGAGTCGACTATTGCGTAACTAACGTTGTGCAGCTTTTGCGGGAATTGCCCTAAAACAAACGACAGCAACAACAACAAGAACCCAAAGTTTCTCTCCAGCTACCCCTTTCACACCACCACCCCTCCCTCACACACACACACACACACACACACACACACACACACACACACACACACACACAGAGCAGACTAACCTGTGTAACACATCACACGTCCAATGTTGTGACGACTATCTCCGTCAAGTTGAACTGATTTAGTATTAATATTAAAGTCCTTGCACCAAGCTTCTTGCCAGCATTTCTATGTCGACTTCCTCAATCGGTTTTCTTTTTCCGCCTGTAAAAAAAAACCAACTGCACAATAAGGTTGTTGTGAAAAAGACTTCCGGCCTGCATTTATTATGCAAATGAAGCTCCCGTATCCCATTTCTTCCTTTCCTATTGAAGAGTTTAGGCGGGGACTTTTCCTTTGCGCGGTTTTATATTTCTACCGTTGAGGCTTTAAAAGATTCTTCCCACCTCGGTTTTTGTAATGCAAGGAGCTTAGACATAGGACTCTCTCTCTCTCTCTCTCTCTCTCTCTCTGTCAGTGTGTGTGTGTGTGTGTGTGTGTGTGTGTGTGTGTGTGTGTGTGTGTGTGTGTGTGTTTCGTTTTCCTCTTCTCAATCATGTTCTGTAGCTGTTATGTAGTAGCCAGTCCGAAAACTTGTAACGTTTTGCTATAAGTTCTACCGTTGCTCAATAAAGAACACACAGAATACACAATCATTGTGGGTCTCTCTCTCTCTCTCTCTCTCTCTCTCTCTCTCTCTCTCTCTCTCTCTCTCTCTCTCACACACACACACACACACACACACACACACACACACACACACACACACACCGTTATTCAAGCTCACGACTTTTCTGTAAAACGACAGCAACAACGACAACAACCCAAAGTATCTCTCCATCTACCCGTTTCACACCACCACCACCCCTCCCTCACCCCACCCACCCACCACCCGCCGCGGCTTTGCACAGATCGTGGAAGAGATTGGTAATCTTCTCTCTGGTATCTGATTCTATTCTCCGTCCGCGTGCGTGCTGTATGCAAATCATCCTCCATAAATAAACAGTCACGGTCACCGGCAGCTTCGCCATTACACCTTTGTGGCCTCGGCAGGTGATGCAGGGGGACTGGCAAGGATAGGGTTTTTGGAAAAGGGTGGGGAAGGCGTGAGGGAGGGAGAATGGAGGTAGTAGGACAAGCGAGGAGGAGTGGGGGCTTGTAAGGTATGATAACGTCGAAATGAATCGTTGTCTGGTTCCAATCCTAATCTCTCTCTCTCTCCCCCTTCTTCTCTCTCTCTCTCTCTCTCTCTCTCTCACACACACACACACACACACACACACACACACACACGCTCTCTCTCTCCCTCTCTCTCTCTCTCTCTCACACACACACACACACACACACACACACACACACACACACACACACTCTTTGACTAGGCCAGCTTTGCTATGTGCTGTAAACAGCGCGCGTGTATTATGTACAGAATGCGGCAGCTTTGAGGGCCATAAAACACACATTAATTTTGTTAGGTTCAACCTCTACTTGTAATGCTTGCTTTGCCGGGGGCTCATGTTGATCCTAACGCATTACGTTGTTTCTGCTGGTGAACGGGTTATCGATGTCTGGTACAGGTGCAACAAATAATGTAAATTTCGATCGGAACAAACAAACAAACAAACAACAACAACACTGCTGTCCCACTCCATCGTCTCCCCCCTCCCCCACCCCTTCTACTCTCATCCCCGTCCCAGCACACACACACACACACACACACACACACACACACACATGCACAGATTCTCTCTCTCTCTCTCTCTCTCACACACACACACACACACACACACACACACACACACACACACACACATGCACAGATTCTCTCTCTCTCTCACACACACACACACACACACACACACACACACACACACACACACACACACACACACACACACATTTAAAGACCCAATGCCTCAGTCAAAGTACACACCCCTCCAGCCCTCCCCAACCCCTTCCTTCCACCACACCAACCCAGTTCTGTGCTCCACAAGTACAAAATCCTATCTCTCTCATCAAAATATGTTTTTCGTTTTTTTCCCCAACAAACGATTATGCGTGGACCTCAGTATATTTTACATGGGAATCAATATCACCCCGTGTCATTCACATCTGTCACACTGCGTAAATCATCACCCCCCCCCCCACTCACCCCTCCTCCCTCCCCTCCTCCCACTCCCCGCCCCAAATCAACCCCAACCTCATTCTGTTACACGACACTGATAAAAACACTTCAGATCAATGCAAAGGATTTCCTGTGTTTGTTTATCGCTGTTCAAGAACGATACTCATCAATCCCGAAGTGTAATTACGTCACCAGTCAAGAACGATACTCATCAATCCCGAAGTGTAATTACGTCACCAGTCAAGAACGATACTCATCAATCCCGAAGTGTAATTACGTCACCAGTCAAGAACGATACTCATCAATCCCGAAGTGTAATTACGTCACCAGTCAAGAACGATACTCATCAATCCCGAAGTGTAATTACGTCACCAGTCAAGAACGATACTCATCAATCCCGAAGTGTAATTACGTCACCAGTCAAGAACGATACTCATCAATCCCGAAGTGTAATTACGTCACCAGTCAAGAACGATACTCATCAATCCCGAAGTGTAATTACGTCACCAGTCAAGAACGATACTCATCAATCCCGAAGTGTAATTACGTCACCAGTCAAGAACGATACTCATCAATCCCGAAGTGTAATTATGTCACCAGTCAAGAGCTAACTGGTTTTAGTGTTATTCCAGCTTTGCTAAGTCAGCTTATGTTTTCAGTGGAACAGTTTCGCTCGTGAGTGCGACTGTACGCTCGAAATACTCTGTTTTGATGATTAGTACAGCTCTTAATGCGATACAATGTTGTTTACACTTTTTGCGCGAGCGGTCGAACATTCAGATTCTACGACGGTTGTTACACTGACTACAGGAGCGCTCAGTGTGGTCGCCGCATCAACGAGTACGCTTCTGTTGGCTCAGTGCCAGCATTACAGACGCTGTCACTGTCCAGGTGTCTAAGTGATGGGATGACAGATACCACGAAAACATCTCAGAACGATCTGTGAGCATGAAAATGGTAGTATTTGTCCATTTAAACGTTTACTGGTTATTCCGTATTTGTATTCTTGCCCCCCCCCCCCACCCCCCTTCTCCCCCGTCCCCCACTTCCAACCTTCCCCATCCCTCCCTGTAGCCGGCTTAATCATCTTGCCTCAGTACGGCGTGTCTCATTACGGACTGTGTAAGGATTTGGTGGTATTAGTTGAGTGCGGTTACTGCCCCATCTGTCGGACTGTGGAGGGGGCTTTAGTCATTAGTTCAGTCAGTCATCACCCAAAGTCCAAAACTGTCATAGTGTGCATGCTCTGAGTCACGTGGGAGAGGCTGGTGTTGCTGTCAAAAATGACTGTTTCAGAGTTGGGGATTTTCATTGTATGGCTGCATGTTTTTGCTGGTAACAATGTTGACAGAGTAACAGTTTTGTGGCACCCTCCCATCTCTCTCTCTCTCTCTCTGTCCCCCCCGAACATTGACAGCCCTACCTGAAAACACATCGTCCATGACCTAACCGTCAGTCCTTCCGTCTCTGTCTCAGTCTTTCTGATCCCCTTACTCCTCCACACACACACACACACACACACACACACACACGCACGCACACACGCACGCACACACACACACACACACACACACACACACACACACTGTACATGCATTGTGGTTGACAATGTTTGTGGCACCACATGCGCGATAATGAATGTTTCCTCTCTCTCCCCCTACTCACTCCCCCTGTATAGTTGACATTATTTTTTTGGAAGGACCAGCTGGTGAACAGCTCTCTCTCTCTCTCTCTCTCTCTCTCTCTCTCTCTGTACGTCAGGACGTCAGTCTGTGGATGACAGCGGACCCAAGTGGGATATCCACCGCAGATTGAAAACATGTCCCGAAAAACTTCAATCAATAGAAAACAATTTCAAAACCGCAGCTCCTCGTAATGAAACATTAAACTGCTTTTCTACCCTATAGGCTCAGCCATTTAGATTGGACAGATTCTGAGCGCTAGTTTGTGAAAGAGTACACAGAGAAGTCTTGCTGCTTAGTGCAGAGGGCGAGTAGCCGCTTGAACAGCCTTGTGACGGAGAATGAAAGGACTTATTGCAGGGGAAGGGAAGGTTCCGTATCTAATTGTTGGGGAAAGTCGGTAGGTTTGTGACCTTGTGTGTGCAAGGACTCTGATTCTGTGTGTGTGTGTGTGTGTGTGTGTGTGTGTGTGTGTGTGTGTGTGTGTGTGTGTGTGTGCTTGATTTGGTATTAAACCGCAAGTGAGAACATTGTCCTTTGTGTTAAAACTCTCATTTTTGTAAAATACATTCCAATGCACGCATTACCATTGCCTTCCAGTTTCTGTCTGCCTCACACACACACACACACACACACACACACACACACACATGAGCAGACTCTCTCTCTCTCTCTCTCACACACACACACACACACACACACACACATGAGCAGACTCTCTCTCTCTCTCTCTCTCTCTGCCCCTCACACACACACGCACACACACACATATGAGCAGACTCTCTCTCTCTCTCTCTCTCTCTCTCTCTCTCTCACACACACACACACACACACACACACACATGAGCAGACTCTCTCTCTCTCTCTCTCTCACACACACACACACACATGAGCAGACTCTCTCTCTCTCTCTCTCTCTCACACACACACACACACACACACACACACACAATTACGCAATGAAACCGTGGCCCACACCCCTGACTCTCTCCTAGTCTTACCTTGTTCCACGTAATCGCCACCAAAACGTATCCGTGTAATCCAGTTTCGTCCACAGCATACTAATCCTCCAGCACTCTCACAAAACACACTGAACGCGTCTGACAGACGTCCCAGCAACGCCGTCACATTTTGACGTTGGTAGTTGCGATCCAATTTCTTGCCTTGCTGATTCTCAATATCCCGTGTGACTTTGCATGCCGAGATGGCTTGCCGTGCCCTCTACATGAGCATGTCACAGATGTTTCAAGCTGAACTCGTGTCTGTTGAAAACCCGAAGCCCTTGCGTGCACAGATGTTTAAGGGGTGTTATTTCAATAGGGTACTCCATTGCTAAATTCTATGGAGTAGCCTACATAGGTACATGTGGATTTGAAATCAGCTTTGCTCTCATAGTGTTTCCAGCCAGTGTCGCTCAACAGTTGTCGGATCTAGTGTGCGTAACACATGTTAGGATTCATCTGTTGAGTGTACGGTATGCTGGGCATTGGGTAGACAGTAAATGGAGGGGTGGGAAGGGGGGGGGGTTGGTGCAGGGCAGGGCTGTTGCGTAACTGATGTGGTGTTTTATGTCTTACAGCTGTTATGTGAGGTGACATATATTTTGTGTTGTTGGCATCTGCTGCCGTGCGACATCTGCACACACACACACACACACACACACACACACACACACGCCCTCGCGACTATCAGCACAATTTTAACATTCGTCCAAAGTAAGTTCAGTAACAACCTCTGGACTCGTAAACGAAACCATAATCATTTTCACTTTTCTGACAAATAAACGAGAAAAAAAAACAAAAAAAAAAACCACACACACACACACACACATTTCACAACATGGCTAAAATAAAAATTTTCTTGAAATTCCTATCCTTTTGCCTTCGAACATCCTGATCCAAATTCCGTCACAAAACCCGCACTGCACGTGCTGTTGACGTCACGCGGGGTGTCAGTGGAGGTGGCAGCTTTAGAAGTCATTCAAACTAACGCAACAGCTGTGCAAGTCTTGTCTGGAAGTCGTTGTTCAATACTAGTATCACCAGATGCACGTTAAGCGGTCGTTCAAAGGAGTGAATGAGATGTCAGTGGTACGCTGATATTTCTCGTATTTTATGATAACAAAAAGACATTAGCCATGACATTTAGTGGTTTCCTTTAAGCGGGTAATAACTGCGAGAAACAGCATTACGATAATCACGAGAAGAGTTGAACTTGCCATGAGAATTTGCACGTGACTGCTAGGGCTGCTGTTGAAAGCTTTGTTTATGGAACCATGTTTTCAAAAGACTCAGCTGAAGTGTAATGACAGTTTCTACCTGTCTCACAGCAACAAAAGATTAATATTCTTATTAACCAGGGGACTTCACACACACACACACACACACACACGCACGCACGCACACACGCACGCACACTATTTTTTTTTATCAAGTGCAGCTTTGGAAGTTTGTCCCATGTTTAATCAGAAACATTTTTATCTCTACAGTATTCTCCCGCGTTAATCCATACCCGCAAGTCTTTCTCTTCCCCCTCTTTGAATATATTTTAGTGCAACCAATCCGTTTAATTTGGCGTTTCTTTTGATAGCAAACAAACAAACAAGTAAACAAACAAAACCAAACAAACAAATGCACGATTATCTCTTAAAGTCCATGCAAAACTCACATTTTTACTTGAAATCCGCAGGTCAGTAGAAGCCACTTCAAACCATTATTACGCAATGTGCAGAGGGCTCGGGTCCACACCTTGCTTTATAGTTTATAGTGGCTTGAAGTGGCTCCTACTGGTGTGTAGTGGCTTGTTCTTTTTTATAATATAGCGAGCAAGGGGTGGGGGTGGGGGGCTCGGGTTCATTAGAGTTAAGTTTGTGTAACCCCCAAGGCCGTGTTACATTTTCTCTTTATTACCCTCTCCCTCTCCTCACAATAAAAAGACATAATTATTTCTTGTGCCTTTTTTTTTTCTGGGAATCCCTCCACCACCTTATCATTTTTTTGAAAGCACAGATGGATCCTTGCACTTCTCCAGATCAAATTACACCACGATCCATTGCTGCCTAAAATATTTTTTGTTCAAACACTGGTTTCATGCGCACAGCAGCAGACGGCAGGCCAGACGAATTAATCTTCTCGAATAAAGAAAGTTTCAAAGAGAGGGTGACATGTTTTTGTTTTGTTTTGTTCTTGTTTTTCAGGGAGTATTCTTCTGTCGACATTATTTTTTTGTGAGCTTTCCTTAAACTGGTAAAATGAGAACCTGCACATGAAAACATGGGCAGTGATAGCAGATGGCTTGTGTGTGTGTGTACTTGTGTGTGTGTGTGTGTGTGTGTGTTGGGCGGGGAGTGGGTACGGGAGTTGTGATCTACTTGTGAGTCCGTCTGAAGTGGACAGTTTCCAGCTGGTTCTCCATAACCTGTTCCCTACCTCCGTCTCCAATAACTCTTGTGACGAGTACGTTAAACTCCAGCCAACCAGCCAACCAACCAACCAACCAGCATGTCTATCTACCCATCCCCCCACTTTCCCCAAATACTAACTCAATATTTTTTTCCCCATCGTTTCACGGTGGATCCGAGCGCATGCGCTATTCAGTCACATGACAGTGCGGGTGTCTCACAAAACAGTAAAGGAGACTAGCTGAATGGAGGCCCCTTAATGCTTGAGCGCCTGAACTGTATCAGGGAGAAATAGTATTTCAATAGCTTCAGTGTGTTCAGTGAGGAATAGGAAAGGAGATTTGTTGAACTGGAGGGATAGTCCTTATTGAAGGAAGTTTGATTGACAGGTGTGTGTGTGTGACAGGAAAGGTTCAAAGTCGTACAGCGTGTAAGAGCATTAGAAGACTGTAGGCTTGATGGTCAGTTTCTGTCATTTCAAAATCTCTCTCTCTCTCTCTCTGTTTGAGTATCTGTTTGTGCGTTTTTGACTTTGTCTATGTCTCTGTCTCTGTCTGTCTCTGTTTCTGCCACAATCGGTCGGTCTGTTTCTGCCTCTGTGTGTGTGTGTGTGTGTGTGTGTGCTTGCGTGCGTGCGTGTGCACCTGCCATCCGGTCTGTCTGTCTGACTGTCTCTTTCTGTCCGCCTGCCTGTCTCTGTCTGTCTCTGTCTGTCTGTCTGTCTGTCTGTCTGTCTCTCTCTCTCTCTCACACACACACACACACACACACACACACACACACACACACACACACACACCCTAATCTTCAAAGCCGCGTATATTCCTTGGGACCTAACCCCGGGGCAGCAAGCCGCTGGATTCATAGTCTTTTTAGATCCGAGACGATTGGAAGTGAGTCAACAGTTTTTGCTGGCGGAGAATTGAGCAAACTTGACCTCTGGCCGCGTGTATGACCACTTGAGTGGGAACCACACCACAAGTACAGAGCCTGAAAATTGCCACGGCCGCTTGGGTCAATAGCGCGCTTCCCGGGCTGTACAATGGTTAAAGGAGCATGTCTTTGATGTCAGTAAAACGTGTATGTTTAGCCTCTTTTGAAGCAAAACTCATTTCAAGAAGATTGTCTTATCATAGATCATGTTACAATGTCATGCGATTTTAAGGAGAGTTGTATTCAATTTGTAGGGTTTGTTTCTTTGTTTGTTTTGTCTCATGTGAAACTCCCAAACGCCCACCCGTCCTATTGTTTTGTTTTACAAGAGCCGACGACTACCAGACTTGTCGAAGCAAACTTCATTTTTGTACTCGTGCACACACTGACGCACGCACAAATATCAAGTGTGCACACTAAAAATCCCACGTCCATCTTTTCCAGAAAAGTATAGGCTGTGGCCGCCGGAGGCGTGGTAAACAGAAATTCTGTCGCACGCACCAGGGTGAATAGCAGGGCTGAGGTTTGCACATAAAGTAGCGGTAAGCGGCAGCAGGCTTTTATTGCTTCGTCCTTCAGCCCTGCGGCGCCATGAGCATTTTAGAAGAGATGGATGTGTGGGCAGAGGAGATACGATTTCTGTATCTTCTGGTAACTGCTCTTTAAGGAATTTCGGGGCCAAAAATTTGTGCTTGCTTTTTCTTCGTTGCCCCGTCTTTGATATCACCCGTATGTGGTGGAGAAGGACGTTAAACCCCCAAACACACACACACACACACACACACACACACACACACACACACACACACACACACACACTTTACGGAATTTGTTTGATAAGTAACGTCTCCTGAAAGGAGGTACTATACCTTTGACCTTTTTTCTCTCCATTTTTTATCAACCTTGAAAGGGTACGAGCAACATTCAGTGGAGGACAGTTTTGGTTAGTTTCTGCCAGCAGGCTGGAAGATGTGAATGGGTTTACATATCGCTTCCATCTAGGGTTGGACTGTTAGCTTTTGATTTACTTCGGTCACTGATGGTCCCCGTAGATCTGACGGCAATCACAAGAGAATGTTTGCCATGGCTGCGTTTGGTACGATGCTGTGTGAATTGGACAAAGTTCCGATCGCGGGTACTGGTCTTGTGTGACTGATTGACTCGGTCGAAAGTTAGGGAAGTGGACCGATTCTGTGATGTTTGAATCTGTCTGTGTCTGTGTCTGTGTGCCTGTCTGCATGCCTGTTTCTCTGTCTCTGTGTCTCAGTGTGTGGGCCATGGATGAGTGAATCGTATGAGACAGCAAAGTATTTTTCTGCCGGATAAATAATTCAGGATTAGGGATATTGTGTTAATGGTGTATATTTCCTACATGTGTACGAATCAGTTTGCAGGTGTGTGTGTGTGTACGTGTGTGTGTGTGTGTGTGTGTGTGTGTGTGTGTGTGTGTGTGTGTGTGTGTGTGTTTTCTCCCAACATCTAAAAGCCTACACGTTACCAACACACAGTCACCATCTTAAAATAATTCATCGAGCTACAGAACACACACACACACACACACACACACACACACACACACACACACACACACACACACACGAACTACAAACGAACAAACAAACAAATCCAATCTCCATCATTTTGCTCCATTGACTGCTTTCCCCATAACCACATCAGCAATTTCCGACCTCTCCCGAAAAAACGCCACCAAAATTGCCCTCATTGCAAAGCGCTATCGTCTCAATTTCCATTCCCCTCCAACATGGCCAACGCGAGACATGAACGTGCCCGTAACATAACGAGCATAAAACACGCCAGCATACACAGCAGACCAATCAAACGATCGCCTTTTGCTATAGAATCGAGGCTGGCATGCGCAAGTACGGTTTGCACGTGCAGGCACGTTTTGGTGGGTTGGTCCCAATTGTTTCAAACAATGGGCCACGAGCTTCAAAGAGTGGACTAAGGACCGCGTGGAGGAGCTGGAACAATGGCGGTTCATGCTGCTGGGATGGAGACCTGGGCATCAGTCTGATTCTGTACACAGTCGGACGAGCAGTTTCAGTTTGAACATGGAATTAGGGCAACGGTCCTTTTGATGAATGTCGTCAGTTGTTGTTTACAGATTCTGTGTGTGTGTGTGTGTGTGTGTGTGTGTGTGTGTGTGTGTGTGTGTGCCTCTGTGTGTGTGTCTGCCTCTGTGTGTGTGTGTGTATGTGTGTGACTTGGAAAAGCATTTGTGTGGTTCGATATATCAAGGGGAGCCGCGGTGGTCGAATGGTAGAGCGTTGGACTTCTAATGCTCGGGTCGTGAGTTCGAACCCCGGCTGGGGCCAAATATTGTGCTGGCTTTTTCATCGTTGCCCCGTCTTTGATATCACCCTTATGTGGTGGAAAAGGACGTTAAACTTCCAAACACCCACCCACCCTCGATATATCAAGTTTTATTTGCACTTCAAAGCCAATAGATGACATACAGATAACGAACACACCACAAACTAATATAAACAGTCTTGTATAATACTCTGACTGTCCTTTTTATGTAAATGCACGTGCATTCGGAAACTCTCCGCATTTCGTGTTTTCGTCCGCACAATTACAGTCGCTACCGTGAACAGAGCGCATTGGGCCTGGTGTTATTTTCCCGCGCGCTTTATCGTGAACGCAAAGACCATAATCCCGCGCTCATTATCTTTATCGCATAATCAGTGAACGCGATACTTCGGCCCGAGAAACGCGCGTCAAAACCGAGCAGAAAATCTTTGCTAGGTCACGGGAGTTAATGAAGATTGCGGGAAGTCTTTCCGATGCTTTGTATTAAAAAAAAAAGATAGATGTGTGACCAGAAAAAAAGAGTTTACCAACCAGAAAATGGCTACAAAACAACAACTACAACCAAAAAACCCAAACAAACAAACAAACAAACAAACAAAAACCGCTACTACAATTAAAAAAACCCATATTTTTAAAAATATAGTTTTTGATTTTGGTAGCGTTTCAGGTCATTGGTGAACGTTTAAAAAAAATAATTCTGAGAAGCCGATTTCTAATGATTGTTTTTAATATGAGCAACAACGGAAAAACTCCTCGAAATTCTGTTTATAAGAAAAAAAAATGGGGGGGGGGGGGGGGGGTGAACGTCCTTTTCCACCACGTATGGGTGATACCAAAGACGAGGCAAAGCGAGAAAGGCCAGCACACATATCTGGCCCAGCTGGGATTTGAACTCACGACCCGAGCATTGAAAGTCCAAAGCACTACCATTCCGGATATCCCGGCTCCCCTTACGCCAGAAAGCGAGCGCTTATAAAACAAAACAAAACAAAAAACAATGAAAACAAAACAATAATAAAAGGAAACCTAGAAGAAAAACAAAAACAACAGAAATAAAAACAGACAAAGAACAATAACGAGCTATAAACAAAAACCAAGCCAAATCAAAGAAACAAAACAACAAAACAAACCGGCCCCCGTAGTGTAGTGGTTAGCACTTCGGACTATGGACCGGGAGACCCGGGTTCGAGTCCCAGCCGAGGCAAGCGGGATTTTTCCAACCTAGGTCTGCTCCTACCCAGAGCAGGTGTGCTACAGGCCCAGTGGGGAGGCTGTTGCCACACAGCCGAGCTTCACCCACGTCACGGGTGCGACTTTGGGGGTGCTTCCCTTGGTATGACACGTCTTATGATGTGGATGATTACACGGCCGGCACCGCAGGTGCCGTAGTTCCCGGGCCTGGTTAAATCCGGGATATTTATGACAGGAAGCGTGGAATGCGGCCCTGTCCCGCAGTCCCAAACCACACGGAGCTCCATAGCATTCATCTTACCATCATCCTTATCTCCATCATCATGCATAATAAAAATTGTCCCTCCGTGGATCCCACCCATTACCAGGGAGGAACACCACTGGAGCCAGCAAAGAGTTGTGGCAGCAAAAAACAAAAAAACAAAACAAAAACAACAACAACAACCCAAAACAAAACACCCCCCCTCCTCCCCCCCCCCCCCCCCCCCCCCCCTTGACTACAGTCTAAAGACACGTGCATACTCACATCATCAAGCAGTCATCAACACTTCTGAAACGAAGTAACCCCGGAAACACCTCGCCATCTTCACTACCCCCCGTATAGGTATCGGCTCAACTAGTGCCGCTTCGTTATGGAAAAAACGTCACATCACAGGCTTAAAGGCTTTGTCTTGTATTTCCGACATGTACCATTTTTGTTTCTCATTGTCAAAGCAAACACGACTAAAAGAGCGTTTTTTGCCTGCTTTGTTTCGCATGATGCATGTATTTTTGGGGCTGGTACGTTTATTCTGGGAGTCTGCTTTTCGTGATCAAAAGTGAGCAGAAAGGGCATAAGAGTCGTGATTGATGTGTATGGATTTGTCTTCTCTTAGTTCGATGAACCGTCCACCCGAGTTTGCTTTGCCGATTGGACGACAATCATAATATTTTGTGACATGTTTTACAGGTAAACCTAAAAAGCGGTGAATATCTGGTGACATTTTGGAGATCTCTAAGAGACATCGAGATAACAAAAAGTGCCTTCTTTGAACCCTGATGGAACACAGCCTAAAAGCTAATTGTTCCGAACACAATTCCTATAACTGAGATGGCAGCTTAAGCACCAAGAAAAGATGAAAGCCCAAACAAAACACAGTTCGGCTTTGAGCTTCAGCAACCCACTGTCCTCCTAGTGAAGCGAACCAAAGCACAACTAGAAAAAGTTGTTCTACACACACACACACACACACACACACACACACACACACACACACACACACACACACACACACACACACCACAGTTCTGAACACATGTATACATACATACACTCAGCCAAGTTGGTCGACTTTTTTTTTTGGGGGGGGGGGGGGACACAATAAACTCTCAAGAATTTGAATCCAGTGTAAATAGTTTTATCGTCAACAATACTTACATAGTGGGGATTTGAATCTGGTTTTGCATTTTAAGTAGACCCGTCCACTCCATCAGTTTCACGTGTCACGGGGAGCCGGGGTGGTCGAATGGTAGAGCGTTGAACTTCTAATGCTCGGGTCGTGAGTTCGATCCCGGCTGGGGCCAAATATTTGTGCTGGCTTTTTCATCGTTGCCCCGTCTTTGATATCACCCCGTGTGGTGGAAAAGGACGTTAAACCCCCAAATACCCACCCACCCTTCACATGTCAGACCCACACACGCAGAATCTAACCACCAGTGAAGCTTGGGTAGTAACTTGGCCGTGACGTCATGTTTGGTGTTAATTTGAAGAACCCTGTTTGGCGAGTGTGCTAGTATGCAGTGATGTTTGTTGTCACGAAAAATCGTGATGCGAGATGCTTGCCAGGGGATTCCAACAAGATGCAAGTTGCCAGTGAAGCTGGGTTTTTTTTGCGAAAAAGTCGGGCAAAGGTGAATAGTGGATTTGAGTGAAGTGGCTTTCTGGCCATAACAGAAAGTAGACTTGCGTTACTCCAGTGAGGCCTGAGCGGAAAGGAGACATTCAATTTGTGTTAAACTCCTGTCAGGTGCGTGCCTTTGAATGCATGTTAATTTTTGCTTTCTAGACTGAAGGATTTTTTTTTTAGGTGTGACTATGATGATATATATATATATAGAGAGAGAGAGAGAGGAACAAAGGCGTCGCTAAAGCCGAAAACATGCGCTCAATCAGGTCAATTTGAAAGTAGGGGAAGTAAGTAAAGCTGAGAGCGCTCCCTAGATCCAGGAGATGTGTGCTTTGTATGCCAGTGGACAAGTCCGCCTTGTAGTAGAGCGGAAAACTTTCTGGGCCCTATAGTGAAACGCCAAACTAGTGATCTTTTTGTGACTAACAAAGGATGGGGCATATGGAGTGAAAGATTGTGAAGTAAAAGAAGGTTTGGTACCATTTTGAGAACGACGGAGGCTGGACAAAATTTGCTGTAGCTGCTTTTGTCAGCTCCGTGAGTGCAGACGAAACAGCCATATTTTTGAGGGGACCAGCAATTTACTAACATGTTAAACTGCAGTCAGTGCAAAGTTCGAGCAGCCAGTTATAAAGATATTTTATAAACTGATTGTAAAACTTAGGAAAATGTACTTCAAAAAGTGTTCTTTGTATCTGCCAGTAGAGACGCATACAAATTCAAACACGATTGCTGTACGAACGCGATGATCCCTTGGAAGTGTCACGTGACATATTTGGCGCGTACTCGAAAGAATCGCGAAGAACTCGCCCTGTAGTTGTCTTAAATTAGCTCGCTTCGTTCTTTTACGCCTCGATCAAAAGACATTGCGGTGCACATTTGCAGAACTACAATTCTGGTTGACATCCGTATTATTTTTCATAACTTTTAGTTGCTTAATATTTGGAAAGCGGCTTTGCCGGCTGACACATCGCCTGAATGACAAGACTGCGTGCCGAAGGGTTTTGATCTGCAGTATCGTGGGGTCGATAGCAATTGAATCAGCCCTGTGAGCAAAGGAAACAGTTTCACAGATTTCTTTCAAAAGTCCTGCGTGTGCCTGTACAGATAATTTTTCAGACTTTTAACGCCAGTGCAGCTAAGGGCGAAATCAAAACGACCACTGGAGTGGCTGTGATTTCATCCTATAAAGATGTTTATCAACAAATCTATTCGTTTATTCTAGCGCAAACAAGACACTTTGTCGTGGGAAAAGACTTGAGCACTAGCAGAAATTATTTCTTTAAACTGAAGAACAACTCCTAACCCTACTCCCATCCCTACTCAGTCGCGCATATGCAGCACATGCCGCGTCAGCAGGGCTCTCACGACTCAGTAGTGTGTGTGTGTGTGTGTGTGTGTGTTGGATGTGATAAATCAGCAGCTTCAGTTTTGGAAGTTTGTCACTGGATAACTTTTTTTAAAAAAGCAAAAAAGAAAGAAAGCTGCAGTATAGAAAAAGGAAAGAAGATGAAAGTACTTGTGTGTGTGACACATTCCTATTAATTTCACTGGTTGGTTTAGGGCAAAACAGAGTTAATAGATATCTGATACCCTTAGTATAGCTGTCAGCTGTTTGAGAATGCAAAAGTGATTTTCTCAGTTGAAATATTTGCATAGAAGTTAGGTTGTCCGGGGCATACTGTCCTTGCTACCGACAGGTAATCGCCTCCACTGAGATGGGCATAGACATTTGTCTGTTTGTCTGTCTGTCTGTCTCTGTCTGTCTCTCTCTCTCTCTCTCTCTCAGCTTTGTGTATCCACAATAACCGCCTTTAAATACTTGAAAGAATTTACATGTAATCATAAGTTCCATAACTGAGTTGAATGCTTCAGGACCTAACTGACTTTTCAAATGAGTATAGTAAAATTGTTATACAAAACCTTCAGTAAAGAAAAAAAAAATCAGAAAAAAAACACTGAATTGAAGGAAAGGGAATGGCAGTGAGTGCTTTCATGTTTGACACAGACATATTTTTTAAATTTCATTACTTGAGCAGGGCAAAACAAATGCAGAGCTAACACTACGGATATTGGATACACTGTTCAGCTGTTTGTTATCAACCACATTAATGCAAAAGTGATTTTCCACATAAAACATCCCTGTGTGTAGTGGGCAGAAGAATGTGTGAGAGGAGGGAGGGGGATGTTGGTGTTGGAGGGGCCCATTTCTTCCACAGCATCATAGAAGGTCATTTGATGGGAGAGACCTGGAGAGGGTTCACTGACGGAAATGCAAACAAAACAGTCAATAGAAGGTGACTGTGGTGCACGTTGTCAGTAACTGCTGAAATTCTAACTTTTGACAAATGCAAACAACAGAAATGTCACATGGAATAGGGTATAGTAGCAGAGGATGAAATCTGTGTAATAAGTGTCCACCACCTACATAGAACTGAACACGGCAGTGCATACTCTTTGAAACTTCATTTCCGTGTTCCAGTGTCATTAAGTACTCTACAATCTTCTATGTTTGGTAAACTGATTATGATGAAATGAGTCTCAACACCATTTATTATTGTAATAGGCATATTGTATATGGATGTACATATGTACCACTGTTCTACATGTAGGTACCATTTCCATATCCACTGCCTTAGATCTGCCCTACTGACTTAAATTAGCACTTGTATTCGCATTGTGAGAACATGCAATGTCAAAGAAATTACTTCTAAGATATTGTTAGAGCCCAGAATAGTCAGTCTTAGGCTTCTGCTGATCAAAAGATTTTAAAATGATAATAATGATTTATGTAGAGCGAATAGGCAGAAAAAGTATCATAATGATTTGTGATAGTACATGTGGCATGTCTGAAAAAGGGAGATTTTATTCAGGCGACTATTAGAAAACAAATAGCAATGAAAAGTGAACTTACTTGAAAGGAATCAAGTACATGTACATGGAGTACAGCAGAGTCAGACACAAACGCCATACTGTTTGTCCAACCAGACTACAGTGCCATTTATTTTATTTTATTTTTTTAAATGATTTTTTCAATTTTATTTTATAATATTTTATTATTATTTTTAAATTTTATTATTTTATTTTATTTATTTTATTTAATTTTTAAATTTCAGTTTTGTCATGAATGTTTTAAATGGGTTTGAATCTGTTGGTCGTTCAGGGAATAAATGCCTCATGTAAAATGTTTTAAAGTCTCTACTTGCTTCCATGTGCAGACATATGTCAATGTGAAGTAAGGGGTTGTTGAGCAGTTTCTATTGACTCACCCAGAACCTTATGGGTTATGTTCTTCATAATTAAATTGTCAAAACACAATCCAGTATCCTACATTTTGACAGTGAAAAATGAAAAGTCCCTGACACTCCCTCACCTCCCCTCCCCCCCCCCCACCACCACCACCACCACTCCACACACACACACACACACACACACACACACACACACACACACACACACACAGAGTATCCACTCTTTATTTTATTTTATTTTATCAGGAATGTTTTAAATAGGTAAATATTTGATAGCATTAAGTCATTAAGGAAACCAGTGCTTCATGTAACATGTTTCCAAGACAATCACCAAACTTCTATTACTGTCTTCACTTGTTCCCATGTTCAGTCATGTGTCAGTGTGAGGACAGGGGATTTAGAGCAATTCTTATTGACTCAGCTAGATCCTTCTGACTTGAGCTCTTCATAATCAATTTGTCAAAAAGAGAAATGAAAATTTACTGACTGCTCTTGTATAAGATTTGTACTGCTGGTTTCTTGTTGATGTTTTTTATTACATAGTAAAAGAAGGTGATTGCAGTATTTCTATAGGCGGTGGTTAATTTCCCTTTAAAACCTGTGGAAGAATGACCCTCACCTATTTCGCCCCCTAGAGTCATTTACTGATGTGATGGCAAAGAAGCCCATGATGTTCATTGTCTTTACTGGACCAGACTGCTGCTACAACAGAACAGAAGGCTGACAAGGAGATTTGGCCTAGTGGTCATGACAGGTCCTGTCAGGTTTGGGACTTTTACATTCTAAAATAAAGTCCAAAATCAATGCTTCATTGTCCAAGTTGCCTGCCTCAACTTCATACCAACTTTATATCAAGTGTTCATGTTCAGGATCTGGGAGGGATGGTAGAAAGGAAACAAATAAATATACTTTGCAGAAAACATGGTGGTGGTGGTGTACAAATGCCCACATGCTTCCCCAGGGGTAGCAGCTTGCATACTATGGTTAAACACACACACACACACACACACACACACACACACACACACACACACACACACACACACACTTGGCCAATCAATCAAGCAGTGAGATGATATTCAGTGAAAAAAAAAAAATCGTCAAGTCAGAGCATACTTTTAGTGATCTAGGTGACTGACAACGACTGGTGTACTTTTTAGGAAATAAAACTGACTAGTTGGGTTACAACACCGTAACTTGACCACTCGATAAAAAAAAAAATCATTTTATTTCCAACATCTGGTTGGGAATGTAGTATCTGCCGTGTGCGCTGTCCTCCTCTTTCCTACCTTCCCGTGAGGAAAGGAACTCAAGAAACCTAACGATGGAGTGCACGCTAATTGTCTGACAGCTATAAGGTAGGCCTAAGAGAGTAAAATTCATTCGGGACAGTTGGCTCAGTTTGTGGCGTTCTTTCAGTATGAGTATCATACATGGACGCGTCGTGCCCCACAGCAGTAAGTCAAACCTGAAATAATTATTCGCTTTTTTAGGGGGACAAAATAATAATGCCAAGTATTTTTATTACCGTTAGACCTATTGGAGTAAAACTGGTTTGGAATTCGCGTGGATTCACCAGTTGAAACCCCCATGGATTGCGGAGCCCACCGTATAGCCGCCATCTTGTTTCTAATGTCAACATGTGAATCCGATCGTCTTTGACCATTAATTGTTCAATATATTTACTTCTGAGTATTTACTAAGAAACTTTTTATTCCAAAAACGCGTGAAGTTGCTACAAATCTGAAAAATACTCAGTTTTGGTGGATTTATTTACAAAATCTGCGACCAGCGATACGTTCTTTCCATCAAGAGCTCCAGTAAGGGAGGCAATTTGTGACTGGTTCCCGTCCGGTCGACTCTCCAAAAATCCTTTTCTCACATATTTTGTCCAGCCTGACCACATTTCTTATACTCAGATTTATAAACACTAGGTACTTCTAATTTCTTGGGAACCCTCCATCCTTTGTTAGTCACTTGACGGATCACGTATCACTCCACCGATTGCGTTTTCCGCTCTACTATTGCCCTATATTGGCTCAAGCCACAATGGAGGGGGGGGGGGGGGAACCTACCATCCTACCGCTGAAACATCTAACAGATCTAAGGGTATCTCACCATTCATAGGGCCCCCATTCCCCTCCCACCGGGAGGAAAATGGTCGGTACAACCAAAGCCATATGAATTGGTGATTTTAGCCGCTCACGACCATGGTTTCGGGTCAATGGGACCCTCATCAGGTGAGCATATATAGGCATTTTGACGCATCGTGCATTCGGATTCTTTGACCTGCACGGCGTTTTAGAGTATAAATCGTAATGGAAAAACGCTTCAGCTCACGGTTTACTCCTGTGCACAGCGCACACACAACATCGTAAAGATTCGGTTTACAACTCAGACAGTCTGAGTTTGGGCCTACAACTACTGAAACAGAGACATAAAAGAAAACGTTTATCACAGTTTGATGTTAAGGTGTCAATACCACTAACCATAATAATCATGGCTATGTATGGTTGCTCTCATGGATTATTATTCTTGGCTCTAAGGTGGTTATTGAAAAAGCCGTGAAGCAGGGTTATTACCCTTTACACAATTCTGTCATTTATTTTTTCGCGGCGCAAAACGTGGCGGTAAAAGAGTTAATAAAGGGACTGCGTCGTAAAGCAAGGAGAAGGTAACCACAACAGGGGCGGTCATAATGATCGATTTGATATGAAGGGCGATAATGCTAAAAAGGGA
>JACVVK020000156.1:302500-305000 GCA_018292915.2 Batillaria attramentaria | reverse complement strand
GGGAGGAAGCCGGAGTACCCGGAGAGAACCTCCGACGATCGGCCCGAATGATCGGTTCCACATACGAGAAAGAAAAATTCTTTGCCCCGAGTGGGACTCGAACCCCTGACCTCTCGCATTGGTGACAAGTCTCTTAACCACTAGACCACCTCCTGCCAGCACCACGTGGAGCAGACGACACCATAGTGAAAGAGACGACGGAGCCAGTCAGCTACAAAACAATGCTCTAGTAGCGACTATGACAATAACACACCAACAGAAATTGCATCCCTTTGGCCACAAATAAACCGTTTTGCTAGCTCTGTATTTGGTTTTGTAGTTTCTGTTTCTGATTGAGAATGAAAATAGAAAGTTGGCGATCCCTTATATAGAACTTTAGCAGCCAAGCGTAAGGACCTCAAACTGGGGACCGTAGCATAGAGTGAGTTAAGTTTATTGATTTTTCCTTGTACGCGTCATTTATTTTTAATCTCCGTGACCAGATCGCCCGCTGATAAAATCGATACCGGTTCGAGTAATTTTTGCTGCCAGCTGAAACATCGATTATCTGCGTCTCAGTCATTGACAATCTCCCACTACGCCAGTTGACAAAAGTGCGATAGTTG
Organism: Batillaria attramentaria; assembly: GCA_018292915.2. Lineage (NCBI taxonomy): Eukaryota > Metazoa > Mollusca > Gastropoda > Batillariidae > Batillaria > Batillaria attramentaria. Next base: position 304,395 of record JACVVK020000156.1, on the reverse strand, counting down.
TAACTGGCAGGCTGTGAGCTGTCAATCAATGTCAATCAAAACATGGACATGTCTGCTGTGAGCTGTAATTGAACGTGGACCCCTCGCACGCTGAGAGGCGTCGTGGGATATCACACGATATCACACGGTATCACACGATATCACACGGTATCACACGATATCACACGGTATCACACGATATCACACGGTATCACACGGTATCACACGATATCACACGGTAACGACAACTTTCCATTACGTTCTTTGACGGACTCTTATGTTCAGCGAATGGCCAGATTTAAAGTCGTTTTAGTAATAGAGCACAAGCGCAAGGACTTTGAGAAGAACTTAGGTCCGTGTACCATGTGATGAGAGAGAGAGAGAGAGAGAGAGAGAAGAAATGCGCGGCAACATTAAAGGGGGGCGGGGCGGGGCGGAGGGAAGGGCGGGGCGGAGGGAGGGGGGGGGGGGAGAGACTGACTGACTGACTGAAACGTTTATTTCAGGATAAAGACTTGTAGGCATGGTCTGCCTATCTTACAAGCTGTCCTGCTAATCTAGAAACCCTAAAAGATAAAGGCTAATATGACAAAAAGTATACCTGGCACAAAAGGAGTAAATGTGATAGTAAAAAAAAAATAAAAATAAAATAAACATGCACAGACAGAAAGAAGCGCAAGAAATTCTAGGGAAACACATCGGGAAATAGGTGAAAAAGTAGACAGCATGGTGTTTGAAATTGTAGTATACGACACAACTTGAGAGAGGTGTCAACTGGCATTTGAGAGAAATACAGTAGGAACAAGTGCATCTAGCCTCAGTAGAAAAAGTACCGAATCCTCAGTTAGAAAGATGACGTAATTATATGACGCTGATCTACGTTGACCAGATACCAGTATCTAACGCGTTATAAGGGTTGGTTAGTTGAAGTCTTACGCGCCTGCCAAAGGCGTGATTGGGGACCACGAGGAAGGTTATGGGAAAACAGTGAATCGAACAGTGAATCGGAACGCCAACAAACATGCAAAAACACTTTACTCTAAAGATTTCAAATTTAACTTAGTTCTTTTCTCCAAACGAACGACACGTTGCTTTTGTGCAGAACTCTGCAAATGGTTGTGTGTTTTGTTCTAAGGCAGAACTTCTCGTGACACCAAAGCAAAGTAAGGCTTGAGCTCAACGTGAAGCAGAGGCAGACAAAATCCACACAAAGCGACCCAAGGCTGTAACGCCTGATGTTACAGTCTGTTCAAACCTGTCTGGTAATCGTTACACGGGCCTCTCCTCCGCCACGCACATGCCTCACCTCGCTTGATGACTTGCTCTGCAGAATGTCAAGTTACGTCGTTTGTTTGTTTTTTCTTTTAGAAACTGTGTTGTTGTTGTTGTTGTTGTTGTTGTTGTTGTTGTTGTTGTTACCGTTGTTGTTGGCTTCTATAATACATAATAATAATAAATAGTATTTGTAGGGCGCATTTCTTTAGACTAAAATTCAATGCGCCGATCACTCACCGACACTCACGCACACTTTTACAAAGACAGACAGACGTACACTGGTGAAACTGAGAAGTTTCTAAGGGCTGAACACTCCCTGGTTTACCCGCTTGGACGAGAAAGGTTGCGTGTGTGACAATTTTCATGTACATGTATCCCGCCACACGACGAAGGATTTCACGTCTGTCTCCAGACACCTCCACATGCTAACATCTGACAATGGCTGAAGACAATCCACACATAACAACAATAGCAGTTAAACAGTTTGTCACAACCTCTCGTTTTTTTATACTGCTTTTTATTTCAGCCCCCTTCATTCACCCCCCCCCCCCCCCCCAATCTAAAACACGTCTCTATTTACTGTAGTAGGCATGGTAAACTTGTATACGAAAATCCGGAATCTTAAATCCACCAGGTCAGTC
>JACVVK020000156.1:295000-297500 GCA_018292915.2 Batillaria attramentaria | reverse complement strand
GTTATAAGAAGAAACTGTTCGAAAAAGATCACAGTCATAGACTCATAACAAAAATAAGACACATACGTTGGTTCTAGTACAGTTAAAAACGTTGTCTTTATCCTCATTACGATCTGTGTAAATGCCTACAGCAGTTAAGAAAAGTAGACATAATTTTGTATTTGTGCAAAACAATCCGCGTAAGCGGTGAGTCTGGAAAGTGTTGATATCACCTGATATCAGCAGGCCCCCTACACATGCCATCACCGACCCACTTGGGTAAATCAGCGTACGTTTTAACCCTTTTGTTCTCGTGTAGTGCTTTACACAGATGACAAGGTCTCTGACAGTGGCTGATATCACTGATATAATGGTCTTTTTGTCTCAACATGGCGGTGTACCTCACAGTGTCTGCCGCCAGCTGTTTAAGGTACGTCGCCAAGTCCTTGGCAGTTTTGAAGTCAGCCGTATCCACAAAAGTGCCAGCAGGGAAATATTTTGTATAGTTTGTCCCCCCGCGTACCACAGGGATAACGTTGACGTCAGCGAAGACTTTGAAGAACTTTTCTGTGACGTAATCTTGACACAGAGAGTTTTCGAAAGCTAGATAGAAAGTGTATGTTGTGTTTAGCAGTACCAAACAGTCTTTTTCCCTATCTTTTGGGCATTTCATGGTCCCACAGTTCCCGTACACATCCACATCCATGTGTCTCTGAAGTTCTTCAACATAGCGCTGTCGTCTGCTGGGTGTGTTACAGTGACTGACGAACCAAGCCGCCATTTTGGATTTTCTCGCAGCAATGGAGGCGTAGTCTTTGTAGGGTGGGTTGGGGCGGTAGACGAGAAACGCGTAAGGATGGAAAACGTCCGAATCCACTCTGTACATCATGGTCCAGTTAAAAACTCCCCTAAAAGCAGACGATCTGTAATTGCCACCGTAGTGTACTGGAGACTCGAGACCAAACGCTATCCAGATCTGGTTAGCCGGTCTTGTAGCAGGCGGTACGATGTTCCCAACTGAACACACATGAACCAGCACTGCATCTGCTGTAGGTAATAGTCCAAGGTCGTCTGTGAATGTACACGCGTCGAATTGACAACCTGAGAAATCTGTCCCAAGCCATGCAGGTCTGTTGTAAGAGTAGATAACCTTCACCGGCACACTGGCCTTGCCTTCACTCCTCTCGCTCAAAGATTGGTTGATTATGTACACTGACGAAAATGCGGACAGAGAGACACCCCCAGCTGTAGACTCAGAGTTCCTTGGGTGAGTATTGGAATGGACATTTTGATCTGGCACATGGCCAGCACCTTCGGGCTGTCGATTTTCTCCTGATGGTCTCGTGTCAAAGTTTGAGTCCTGATACAAAGAACCAGCTTTCACTTTGAATATACGGCCCCTGTCATCCGATTTACGATTGTGGTTAGCATCTGTCGAATCTTGCTTCAAAGAACCACCTTTCAATTTGAACACACGGCCGCCGCTGTCATCCAGTTTACGATTGTGATTAATATCTGTCGAACCTGGTTGAAGTCCCTGCCTTGTGTGATTGACACCATACTGGGCTATGTCCATAATTTGAGAAGCGTTCTCCGTTACGTCGTTGAAGCGATGATCAAAAAACAACACGGTTCTGTTGGCGAGGAGAGCTACCAGGTGATCGTAGGGGCGGAGGTTGAAGTAGTACATGGAGAATCCGTACAGAGAGACAAGGAAAGCAGTCGCCAGGAAGGCATAGCGATATTTCGACGACATTTCTCTGCAACACAGAACAAAAAAACAAAACAAAATGGTCAATGAACGTTTCTGTTGTAGTGATTGTACCGGTTCAACGGTTGTCTCATATCAAAGAGGAAGCAAGGAAATTGCACACACGCACATGGACCGGCGTATGCACTGACGGACACACACGTTATCCAGTGTGCGTGCAGCTGTGTGTACGTATTTATGTGTTTAGCTGGCAATCAATACGCTCACTTAAACGACATCTGGTACAGCGCCTAAATTAATCACCACCACTCCTCCTCCCTCCCCCCACCCCCATGCCCACATCTCTCCCAAACACATACACACACACACACACACACACACACACACACACACACACACACACACACACACATACACACATACACACATACACACACACGTACTATTTCCTGTAAACTACGACGAGAATACCTCGTCACATGAAAAGTTCAAATCCTCGACACCTAACAGCTATACTTTGTACACTCTAGTTACCAGCAACGGCGGAGCACTGTCTCCAGCTTTTATCAGTGTAGAACTAAAACGTCCTCCGAACAAAACTTCATGTAAAACGTTTGCTATATATGGCTCTGACACACACACGCCTACATACGTCACCTCGCCAGACAAGCGTCTGCGAGCTTTTATCAGTACAGTGCAAGTGAGTGACAGATTGGGTTTCCCCCGGCTGATGACGGTGTTTGTGACAGAATCCACTGAGGCAGTTTGATATCCAGTGAGAGTTGTTCCCGGTATGAATACTCTCCTGCA
>JACVVK020000156.1:282500-287500 GCA_018292915.2 Batillaria attramentaria | reverse complement strand
CGCACGGACACAAACACAATGGCTTCTTCAGGGGACGTCACGCTGTGGAATCATAACAACGACATATAACTTTCCATGTGAACCTGCAGATTGCTGAAGATTATAGTACAGCATCACGTCTTGGATTTACTTTGACTGGAAAAAGAATGCTGTCTGAGGATTTCTGGTCACTACTGTCGGCTGTGTCATGAGCTTTGTTGCAGCAGGTTAGTTAGTTAGTTAGTTAGTTAGTTAGTTAGTTAGTTAGTTAGATAGTTGGTTAGGGCTTAACGCCGCGCAAGCAACACTTTGTTGCAACAGGTTAGTTAGTTAGTTAGGGCTTAACGCCGCGCAAGCGACACTTTGTTGCAACAGGTTAGTTAGTTAGTTAGGGCTTAACGCCGCGCAAGCAACACTTTGTTGCAACAGGTTAGTTAGTTAGTTAGGGCTTAACGCCGCGGAAGCAACATTTTGTTGCAACAGGTTAGTTAGTTAGTTAGGGCTTAACGCCGCGCAAGCAACATTTTGTTGCAGCAGAAAGGAGTTGCCATGAACAGAAGATCGACAACCATGTTTATGATACCGTAACTAACAAACTGGGATATCTCAGTTTAATAATAATAATAATAATAATAGATATTTATAAAACGCTTATTCCTCATCTCTGAGCGCTCACAGGGCGAAAAGAGCTAAAAGAAACCAACACACACACACACACACACACACACACACACACACACACACATTCACTCATGACTGACTAATATAGACATACTAACTAATGTACACCATAGTCATTGCAAACTAAACTGAACAAACAACTTAGGGACTGAAGCTACATACTAACTAATGTACACCATAGTCATTGCAAACTAAACTGAACAAACAACTTAGGGACTGAAGCTACATACTAACTAATGTACACCATAGTCATTGCAAACTAAACTGAACAAACAACTTAGGGACTGAAGCTACATACTAACTAATGTACACCATAGTCATTGCACACTAAACTGAACAAACAACTTAGGGACTGAAGCTACATACTAACTAATGTACACCATAGTCATTGCACACTAAACTGAACAAACAACTTAGGGACTGAAGCTACATACTAACTAATGTACACCATAGTCATTGCACACTAAACTGAACAAACAACTTAGGGACTGAAGCTACATACTAACTAATGTACACCATAGTCATTGCAAACTAAACTGAACAAACAACTTAGGGACTGAAGCTACATACTAACCAATGTACACCATAGTCATTGCAAACTAAACTGAACAAACAACTCAGGGACTGAAGCTACATACTAACTAATGTACACCATAGTCATTGCAAACTAAACTGAACAAACAACTTAGGGACTGAAGCTACATACTAACTAATGTACACCATAGTCATTGCAAACTAAACTGAACAAACAACTTAGGGACTGAAGCTACATACTAACCAATGTACACCATAGTCATTGCAAACTAAACTGAACAAACAACTTAGGGACTGAAGCTACATACTAACTAATGTACACCATAGTCATTGCAAACTAAACTGAACAAACAACTTAGGGACTGAAGCTACATACTAACTAATGTACACCATAGTCATTGCAAACTAAACTGAACAAACAACTTAGGGACTGAAGCTACATACTAACTAATGTACACCATAGTCATTGCAAACTAAACTGAACAAACAACTTAGGGACTGAAGCTACATACTAACTAATGTACACCATAGTCATTGCAAACTAAACTGAACAAACAACTTAGGGACTGAAGCTACATACTAACTAATGTACACCATAGTCATTGCAAACTAAACTGAACAAACAACTCAGGGACTGAAGCTACATACTAACTAATGTACACCATAGTCATTGCAAACTAAACTGAACAAACAACTTAGGGACTGAAGCTACATACTAACTAATGTACACCATAGTCATTGCAAACTAAACTGAACAAACAACTTAGGGACTGAAGCTACATACTAACTAATGTACACCATAGTCATTGCAAACTAAACTGAACAAACAACTTAGGGACTGAAGCTACATACTAACTAATGTACACCATAGTCATTGCAAACTAAACTGAACAAACAACTTAGGGACTGAAGCTACATACTAACTAATGTACACCATAGTCATTGCAAACTAAACTGAACAAACAACTTAGGGACTGAAGCTACATACTAACTAATGTACACCATAGTCATTGCAAACTAAACTGAACAAACAACTTAGGGACTGAAGCTACATTCAAGTCAGGAAAAAAAGACAATGGGAAGGAGTAAAAACACCAAATGCAAAACGTCTGTTTACCGCAAAACTCCTAAAATTAAATGGTACGGCTGAAGAACAACCAAAAGCACCGAGCAACAAACTACCAGAAGACAGAAGTAGGACAGTAGCACATCTAAAGCTTCAGTCCATTGCAGTTGTGTTTTGTTTGTTTGTTTGTTTGTTTGTATGTTTGTTTGTTTGTTTGTATGTTTGTTTGTTTGTTTGTATGTTTGTTTGTTTGTTTTAATCACATTGCGGTGTCGCTTATATTTTAAAAAAATCAGGCGTAAAGAAACCTTGATTACTGGGCATGTTTGTAGGATTTCATAATGGGGACTTTGCTGAGAGGAGCAACCCATTTACAACCCATTTATTGGGCTCACGGGGGGCGGGGGGCGGGGGGTCCTCTGATACTCAGGCTGTAAATAAATCTGTGGCTTATTGCGGCAAATGGCGAGTGTAGTTATAAGAAGAAACTGTTCGAAAAAGATCACAGTCATAGACTCATGACAAAAATAAGACACAATACGTTGGTTCTAGTACAGTTAAAAACGTTGTCTTTATCCTCATTACGATCTGTGTAAATGCGTACAGCAGTTAAGAAAAGTAGACATAATTTTGTATTTGTGCATAACAATCCGCGTAAGTCTGGAAAGTGTTGATATCACCTGATATCAGCAGGCCCCCTACACATGCCATCACCGACCCACTTGGGTAAATCAGCGTACGTTTTAACCCTTTTGTTCTCGTGTAGTGCTTTACACAGATGACAAGGTCTCTGCCAGTGGCTTCTATCACTGATGTAATGGTCTTTTTGTCTCAACATGGCGGTGTACCTCACAGTGTCTGCCGCCAGCTGTTTAAGGTACGTCGCCAAGTCCTTGGCAGTTTTGAAGTCAGCCGTATCCACAAAAGTGCCAGGAGGGAAATATTTTGTATAGTTTGTCCCCCCGCGTACCACAGGGATAACGTTGACGTCAGCGAAGACTTTGAAGAACTTTTCTGTGACGTAATCTTGACACAGAGAGTTTTCGAAAGCTAGATAGAAAGTGTATGTTGTGTTTAGCAGTACCAAACAGTCGTTTTCCCTATCTCTTGGGCATTTCATAGTCCCACAGTTCCCGTACACATCCACATCCATGTGTCTCTGAAGTTCTTCAACATAGCGCTCTCGTCCGCTGGGTGTGTTACAGTTACTGACGAACCAAGCCGCCATTTTGGATTTTCTCGCAGCAATGGAGGCGTAGTCTTTGTAGGGTGGGTTGGGGCGGTAGACGAGAAACGCGTAAGGATGGAAAACGTCCGAATCCACCCTGTACATCATGGTCCAGTTAAAAACTCCCCTAAAAGCAGACGATCTGTAATTGCCACCGTAGTGTACTGGAGACTCGAGACCAAACGCTATCCAGATCTGGTTAGCCGGTCTTGTAGCAGGCGGTACGATGTTCCCAACTGAACACACATGAACCAGCACTGCATCTGCTGTAGGTAATAGTCCAAGGTCGTCTGTGAATTTACACGCGTCGAATTGACAACCTGAGAAATCTGTCCCAAGCCATGCAGGTCTGTTGTAAGAGTAGATAACCTTCACCGGCACACTGGCCTTGCCTTCACTCCTCTCGCTCAAAGATTGGTTGATTATGTACACTGACGAAAATGCGGGCAGAGAGACACCCCCAGCTGTAGACTCAGAGTTCCTTGGGTGAGTATTGGAATGGACATTTTGATCTGGCACATGGCCAGCACCTTCGGGCTGTCGATTTTCTCCTGATGGTCTGGTGTCAAAGTTTGAGTCCTGATACAAAGAACCAGCTTTCACTTTGAATATACGGCCCCTGTCATCCGATTTACGACTGTGGTTAGCATCTGTCGAATCTTGCTTCAAAGAACCACCTTTCACTTTGAACACACGGCCGCTGTCATCCAGTTTACGATTGTGATTAATATCTGTCGAACCTGGTTGAAGTCCCTGCCTTGTGTGATTGACACCATACTGGGCTATGTCCATAATTTGAGAAGCGTTCTCCGTTACGTCGTTGAAGCGATGATCAAAAAACAACACGGTTCTGTTGGCGAGGAGAGCTACCAGGTGATCGTAGGGGCGGAGGTTGAAGTAGTACATGGAGAATCCGTACAGAGAGACAAGGAAAGCAGTCGCCAGGAAGGCATAGCGATATTTCGACGACATTTCTCTGCAACACAGAACAAAAACACAAAATGGTCAATGAACGTTTCTGTTGTAGTGATTGTACCGGTTCAACGGTAGTCTCATATCAAAGAGGAAGCAAGGAAATTGCACACACGCACATGGACCGGCGCAGTACAGTGTATCTGGCTGTAGCAGCTGGTGCTCGGTGAAAAAGGGTATATAGGTTGTTGTACCGTGACCTGACATCAAGGCCTGCAATCTCAACAAAAAAGCCGCAAACCTTGCGTGCGTGCGTGCGTGCGCTGTTCTTTTATAAATCTGCGACTTCTGCCACTGTGCGTAATGCAGGCAACCCTGTAAAAGTGGCCGAGTTTTCAACGCTTCGGAGACCCTTATAAAAGCAGAGAGTGAGTTTACAGTGACTTCAGTGTGCTTTTGGTCAGTGAGCGATACACATCACTGCAATGTCTGGCGGGTGTTGTGTGTTGCCACCACCATCTTTCACGCTCAGTGTCAAAACGCAAAGTGAGCTGTGAAACCAGGCTGCCCTTGGCTTTTATACGTGTTTCAGGGACGCTG
>JACVVK020000156.1:267500-277500 GCA_018292915.2 Batillaria attramentaria | reverse complement strand
TGTGTCAGACACAAGCCCACAAACTGACACTGTGTCAGACACAAGCCCACAAACTGACACTGTGTCAGACACAAGCCCACAAACTGACACTGTGTCAGACACAAGCCCACAAACTGACACTGTGTCAGACACAAGCCCACAAACTGACACTGTGTCAGACACAAGCCCACAAACTGACACTGTGTCAGACACAAGCCCACAAACTTACACTGTGTCAGACACAAGCCCACAAACTGACACTGTGTCAGACACAAGCCCACAAAGCAAACAGACACTGTGTCAGACACAAGCCCACAAGCTGACACTGTGTCAGACACAAGCCCACAAACTGACACTGTGTCAGACACAAGCCCACAAAGCAAACTGCTGTGTCTGTATCTACGTATCACCACGGCACAGCGTATCACAAGCCGAGGGCGTTTCCCCACTCTAGTAGTAGAGAAATACGGCGTCAGTCTTTGGACGTGTGTTGTTTTTCTTGTATACGTACGACGGTGATAGTTTCTATAAACAGACCAGCCCAGTTAACGTCTTCGCCTCAAAAGCTAGCCTTTGGGCAGTACTACCGCGACGCGAGTCTTAGTGGTGGTCTGTTATGTTTTATCTTGTTATAAGTGACTGTTCTGGGTGCAACGGTTGAGCACATTCGGTGAAAAGCTCTCCACGACGTGTTTTCAATGGCTGAGAAGCGAACTGAGGTTTCAAAACGTATTCAAAGCAAAAGACGCCAATAGCAGCTCTCCAGTCCCCGTGTGAACGGGCTGGCGGCCCAACACAATAAACAAATGGAATTGAAAACGTATTCAAAACGCATTCAAGCGTACATGCGCACAAACAAGCACCGAGCCAAACCAAATACTATTGTCGTCTGCGAAGTTGTCAGTCATAGAGTGCTTCAAGTCATGTAATATACAGTGTTGTCTCATTGACTGGCTTCGTGTTGCCTTGCGTGCATAGCAACCTTTCCTACAGCACGATCGATTACACACACACACACACACACACACACACACACACACACACACACACACACACACACACACACACACACACACACACACATATGCAAGTACTCATGGGCGGACGGCGCAGATAAAATAGGAACACAGCTCTATTCATCGCCACATGCTGATAAGGTTATACGGACACAGGCAGGCAGGAAAAAACGCGAAAAAAGAATGATATGAGCAAGTCGGTGCGCAGGGGGGGGGGGGGGGGGGGGTCATTGTAAGAATACGTGCACTGTGTCAACTTAACCGCTCATGGAATGTCAATATTCCAAAATTAAATCGTATGTTCAAGTCAGTGTCATAATTAGCTGATGCCGGTCGTAAACCTTAAGTTTACGCTAGAATCGAGTCATCTGTTTCTGCTTATTGTACTTCACATTAATATTGAAAATCTGTGTGTGTGTGTGTGTGTGTGTGTGTGTGTGTCTGTGTGTGTGTGTCTGTGTGTGTGTGTGTGTGTGTGTGTGTGTGTGTGTGTGTGTGTGTGTGTGTGTGTGTGTGTGTGTGTGTGTGACACAGCCCATACAAACAGAACCTGCTGCCCTCACACTGATAAATAATGTGTGAAACTGTCGTCTGCAGAGGACTTGGAGGGCAGAGGTTGTTGGGGGGAGGGGGGGGGGGGGAAGACGCAGAATTCCATCTTTGCTATGCCAACTTATGTTTTGGAACAGTTTCGCGCGTGAGAGCGCCTGTACGATTGTAATATTCTATCTTGATGATAAGTACAGCTGGTCGAATATTCAAAATCTACGACTCTTGTTATATGACCGGAGCGCGCAGTGTTGTCACTGCTTCATCGCGTATGCATCTGTTGGCTCAGAGCCAGCGTTACAGACGCTGTCACTGTCCAGGCGTATAAGTGGTGTGATGATAGATACCGCGAAAACAGCCCACAACGATCTGCAAGCATAAACATGGTAGTTTTAGCCCGTTTCAGACGACAATTGAGATTTAAAAATCGCTACCCGCACAGCTGCAGAAAATGAGCCAGGGTCTGTGATCATGCATGATTTGAGAAAAAACCGCGTGGAGCCGGCGAACCTCGCTAGCCGAAATAACCAGCAGTGTTACATTGTTCGCCAGCAGATTTCTGCTATCCCCGGTTTCACAGCCGGCACCAACACGCGGCACATCAATTACGAAATGTGTAAGCCGGCTGTCGGTACAGAGGAGCATTGGAAGAAAGAAAGCGTGTATGAATACAGACCAGTTACTTTTTATTGTGAACAACTGGACTGATATGTTCTGTATCAAGCAAGAATGCGTGTACTGCTATACTGCCTACGCAGAAGCTGTAGCCTATACGCGTAAAATGTGCCAAACTGTATACACAAGAGGCGGACAGGAAAGCAACTGAGGACAGAGTACAATGAACACACACAAAAGAAGCAGGCTTAGACTGATCAGGAATTACGGGTTAAAACCACTCACTGCAACACTAGAAGCGATAAAAAAGAATAGGTTAAAAAAAAACAAACAAAAAAAAAAACACACACACACACACACACAAAAACAGCACATACCCGTTTCACGTCCGAGCTGTGTTTTCAGATACACAACATCGACCAGTCCAGACCACAGCCCCAGATCGCGAGTCGACCATGGCCGGTATGTCAACTCAGTGTGTGTAGGACCTGGTCTCGCCGGCCCAGGCGAAGGACACTCGTTCAGTCTCCCGTGTCGGCGCCATAACGCAGCATGCGTCCTGTTGCCACTCGTACACCTCTCTATCGCCAGCATCACATGTTCATGACTGTAACACACGAGAAGCAACGTCTCCACACCTAGAGCAAAGCAAGTACACAAGGGGAGCTAACCTGGACGCTGGTCCCGATTCTCTCTCCATTGTGGCGGCGCAGGGCATAACCGGATACTGATTCAGGGCTGCATTCAATTAATAATAATAATAGTAATAAAGGGTATTTCTGGCGCCGGGTCTCACAAGAACTCAGGGCGCGTACATAAACTATACATAACATAAAACACGTATATAATGTACAACACACACCCCCCCCCCCACACACACACACACACACACACACACACACACACACACACACACACACACACACTGACACACACACACACACACACACACACGCACACGCACACACACTGACACACACACACACACACACACACACACACACACACACACACACACACACACACACACACACACACACACACTGATTTTTTTCCGAGTTTTTTTTTCCTCACTGACTCACAGTCCATGTTTATTTTCAACGCACTCACAGCTGCAAGACCACAGCCGTAGTTCTGAGTGCGTCTGTACTCAGTTTGAAATACGGCTCATCTTGATGAAGAGCCGGCAGAGCTCTTAACTTGAATGCTAACAGTACCGTGTGCAGGTTGGGCGAACCGGCGAAATTTGGATATTTCCACTCATCGATCAACTGTGGTTGCAAGCCGGATTAGCTGACGCCTTGTGGTATTAGCGTAGCGTGTACCCCGGCTTGTAGTGCTGGTTCAGTGCCGTTCAGCAACAAGCATGCTGAAGTTGGACACGCCATCAAACGAACCACTACTGACTATCTAGACGTACAAACCCAGTGCATTACTGGATCTGCCCCGGCCTGAGCTGAACAGCACTGACACAGCTGGGACAACCGGTAATTGATTCTTTGCCCTATGGCGGCTTGCGTCCCTTAGTTATTTACTTCCACTGACTAGTCGGCGCCCGAGCTCGCCTATGGGTTAACAACTGTTTTTATTGAAGTGTGTGTCACGCTCAGTGTGTCACTGACAGCCAGTGGCTTGCCGGCAAGTCAGTAATGTACAGCCCAGCTGCTGTTGAGATGCTATATATCCACCGGCTTGCAGTCGTCGCATGAGCGTATTACATTTCTGGCAAAGTTGGGATAAATATTTGCATACGTGTGTGTGTGTGTGAACTGCAGAAAAAAATTGAGAGAGAGAGAGAGAGAGAGAGAGAGAGAGAGCAGGATGTTTCTGTACACACTCCGATAAACACAGCCTTTAGAATATCTGTGAAAGTATCCTCCCTCCTTCACTGTGTTTCAACTTGAGTGCATGTGAAGCAACACCGATCTCCCTCTACGTGTCACGAGTTGGAAAAGAAAGGGAGTTCACCTTTCCTGATAGTCAATCCTGAACTTTCACTGGCACTTGCTAGTTTTAAATTAAATCCCTAAAATGGCCGTCTTTAAAGATGAATGCCTGACGTAAAACAAACCTGAATCAGTGGTGTTGATCTAGTGATCATTATGATAACATGAACGTAGTAACACACACACACACACACACACACACACACACACACACACACACACACACACACACACACACACACACACACACACTGTGACGCACGCACGCACGCACAATGTGACCGATTTATTGAAATGCACCAAAAGCAATATAAGAAAGCTCACAGTTCTAGAACTATTCAGTGCGGAACACTGTAAGATGTCAACTCAACCTGATAATTATGTTTTGGCATTGTGCAAACTAATCATCAGGATCAAAAGCCATCAGTGTTCAACATAAACCATTCACACACAAAGCGGAAAACTGCGTCGGACATAAAGGAAAGTTTATCTTGAAATAGTTTAAGATGAAAAAGAATAAAACAAAACAACAACAACAACAAACTTTGAGCCGGGACAAGTCAAGTGATAGAGCATTGGACTTTCACTGCTCGAATCCTGGCTGGGGCCAAATATTTGTACTGGCCTCTTTTTTTGTTGCCCCGCCTTTGATATCAACGCGGTGGAAAAGGACGTTAAACCCTCAGACACCCACCCCATCCCATCAGTCCACCCTTGACTTCATAAAAGGTTATGGGTTTTTGTTGCTTGCTTTACATTGCAATGATGTTTTGTGTCGGACGCCTCGATTGGTCAATCAATTAATAATAACAAAAGGTGATAGGCAAGTACGGTGAATATAATCGACAAAATTTAATGAGAGAGATATATCAATTCTCTACATATGAATCAAGTGTTGTCACAGGCATGTTTGCGAGTATTCAACATTACTGCCTGATAAAAAAAGGTTGTTAAGTACGTAGCATTTTAGCATAGTCACAATTATTAAAAAAAAAGAACAAATAAAGATAGAAGTGTGTTAAGCAGTGAAACGCTTAGTCAAACTCACTAACAGCATATGTTACGCACTGTCCACTACACCCGCCGGGAACCAATAAGCCGGATCAGCGCGTGCTTTTGGCTGGGTAGCATAGTGCACAGTTTACTCTCGGCTGAGGTGGATTCCGTGGCTTCGTTCCTGTACTGTACTGTACTCATTGTACTGCGCCGGTCAGCATGGTTTGTTGTTGTTGTTGTCTGTTTGTGGGTTTTTTTTTCTTTTGTTTTGTTTTTCCCGCTGTAGGCTCCGCCCAAATCGTAGAGTGATGCCACGACTGACCGCCACTTAGGCCGTCATGAATATTGATTAGAAAGATTAAAAATGTTAAGACAGCTTGACACGGATTTTAACACGGCTCGTGGAGTGATGTCAAACACATCTTCAACAAGTAAACATGAAAACAAAATTAGTATTTAAGTTTTTCAGTGCCACACACATACGCTGTCTCGGTTTGATACTGTCTCAGAAATTTACGCATACCTCACCCCTCCGTATTTTACTTTTTGGGGAGTGCAAAATGATGTCAAACACGCGAAGCCTCTGTCGAAGGTGGACAGTCGCGATGTCAGTCTGGCTGGGGTCTGGGCATAACGTATAGCGGGGCGGGGAGGGGCGGGGGGGGGGGGAGCGAGGGGGGGGGGGGAGGGAACAGGCCGAGGACGCGAAAGACACAAGGAGCACGTGCATACGCTTGACTTAATCCTCAGCGATGAGGAACCCATTGAAGGAAGTCGTGAGGACAAAGAACGACCCTGACCCCGAACTTTTCATCCAAACACTTTCACCCGCATTGAGGTGCAGCGTGGCGTGACAGGACCCCATCTCGTAAAACGTGTTGAAGCCGATGAAACACTGAGCCACCGTGGTAGACCCGTGGACCATGTGCATGTTGGCTTGCTCCCCTGCTGTTGTGGTCGAAGCTGTGGCAATGAAGAAATAGAGACCGCCGAGTGGTGCCGTGAATTTGCCGGTGTTTGCGTCATAGGCGCGGCCGATATTCGTGACGTCGTCATCGAAGATTATGTCGTCACCTTTCTGGAAGATTGCGTCAGTCATTATGCCAGCGTGGAAGGCAACTCTACGACTGGCTTTATCTGTTGGACAGAGGGTGGTCAATGAAAGTCAGTGAAGCGTAGGTAAGGTGTGTGTGTGTGTGTGTGTGTGTGTGTGTGTGTGTGTGTGTGTGTGTGTGTGTGTGTGTGTGTGTGTGTGTGTGTGCGTCCGTGCGTGTTAGTAATAAGTACGTAGCCCAAAGTATTCAAGTAAAGTCAGAGTGTAACTATTTTAGAGGTGGTCCATCAGTCACACGTTGTGATCAGGATCACTGAACCCCAGAAGTCTAATAACAGACGACTCCAATGGGAAAGCCCCGATCCAAAGCCCCACCCCCTTACTTTGCCGTGTATCGATCGGCAAAATACATTACGTCGATGACGCCATTTTATCGACAAAGGGGTGATTTCAAGATGAAAGGTTCTGAGGTAATGGGCTAATTCCTCAAATGACGTCAATGGACTAAGGGCTTTCTTTCTATGTTTCAGTCATATCGACCTGCACGTCCTGCTTCTCTCGTTGTACATAATTATAGTGTCTAGCAAAACGCATGTCTATTGACTGTAATATTTCAAAATTGGGGGTAGGGGGAGGGGGGTCCATGATTTGTGTCACACCGTATCGCCACTTCGGTACTGTACTGGCGGTACAATATGGCCCCGGCAGAACCACCCCCCCCCCCCCACATCCACCCACCCACCCCCACCCCGAAACTATAATACATGAAAAACAAAAGAAACAACAACAAGCACTCGACAACAACAACTTAAAAACCTGTCGACAACACTGAACAACAGTCCGTCGACAACAACACCAACCCATCGATAACAACAACAACAGCAGCAACAACAACAACCCGAACTTACCATGAGCCATTTGGGTTTGAAGATCAGCAACAGCATTGCTGATGTTGGCCGTTTCGTGCACCACAGAAGCTTCCACCTGTGCTACACGGTCGCTCAAACCGGCGTCGCTGCTCACTAGATCGAAAATTGTATTCGTCAGGTTGGCCCCAGACGCTTCCAGATCTTTGACGGCATCTTTGACGCTGCTCTGCTCCTTCTGAAGCATGTCGAGTATCTGGGAGTGGTTTGTCAAGGCGTCCTGACCCAGTAGAGCTTCCTTCTCTAGGCTGACCAAGCTGGTGTTGAAGTTAGCTGTGTCTGCCACTAGAGCGGTGACTAGGGGAGTTAGATCTGTTGCGCTTTTCACCACGGTGGTTTCCAGTGTTTGGATTTGTTGGGAGATGTTCGAATCCGTTGTTTGAAGTTGGAAAAACACAAACGCACACTCACGTATAGACCATGCACACAAACACGCACGCACGCACTCACTCACGAACACACACACACACACACACACACACACACACACACACACACACACACACACACACACACACACACACACACATAGACAGAGGTGAGAACAAGTTCGAACGACTTCCCCAAACAAAACAAACCAAACAGAAAAGGGGGAAGGGGGAATACAGCTCTTATTCCACATCAGTTAAAACATTATGGTCCAGTCAAATTGGCTCAGCTGCTTAAACAAATTGCTTCAAAGCTAAAACCTGCTGATTCTTATTCTAGATGGTATTCTTATACTTACAAAAAAACTTTACCAAAATAGGCTGGGGCAAAGTTTTATAAAAGTGACCGTTTATCTTGCCATTTTCACTATATGAGCCCTATAAGTGGGCTTTTGAGGGTGTGCACAAAGTATGCGTGTTTGCGGGTACAGAAATGCGCAGAATTCCGGTCTAAACACTGTTATTGTTAGACAAGACATGCGTTGTTGACATACTGAAATTTCATACCGATCAGAATGATGCTTCCTGGATAATTGCGGCCATCAGTTTGGCCGTTGAGATAAAGGGCCCTGTAAAACGACTGTATTTGATGCTTGTGCACTTGGCAGGTCACTGCAGGTGACATGTATCGCGGAAAACATTTACGAACATTGAACAATTTAGCCAGGAAACGCTTCTTTGGTGTTGTGAAGTTCCCTTGTCACCGCATGTGCAGGTAAGTATGGAATATGATATCCAAGTGAGCACTTTTTTCGGTAGCGATATTTTGGGGGTGTACTTATTAAAGTAGTTGCTGCGTTGTGAGTAGTGAACGTTTTTTTCTCAAAGAGCCGTGCACACTTAAGAATAGTATCCCAGTTGTGTCATATCAAAAGTTCATTGAAATCTCTATTGTACTTTTGTCACAAACAGCCATCGAAAGTGCAACCTGTTTAATAATGGCTGAGTATGCGTAATGATGGGAGTAGGGACACTTGATTGGTTGCTGTGATAAGGTGTATCCGCAAAAACAAGTATAATATGATGCAAATATTCGGCCACATGCTCGGTGTTTCAGAATTATCTTCCGGAACTTGTATGAGAGATTCATTGCTTATAGATGGCCGTTAATTGAAGCTATCAGTTCCCTATATGGGCTGAAAGCAGTGCTTACCAAAGAGCCTGCCATAATTGCTACACTTGATTCAATTTCTTTTGATACGATTGTCTTGGTGGAAAAGACAATGACTAGTCGTATGAAGAAAGATCCGTGAATCTAAACAAGCACGTCTTCTTTACAGCGGTCATTATTTTTACCCATTTTTTCCATTTCCTTCATTACATGCTGCATTGGGGGGTAGGTTTATATTTTGCTGCTAGCAGCCACCAGTTTTAACTTGTCATTGTTTTACATACTGGGAAAAGTAGAGTGATCCCAGAAGAAGGAAAACGTGCATCCCACATCAAAATTCATGAACTCTTCACTGCATGAAATAGGTGACTTAAATACCTTTTTCTAATTAAACAGAGCATTAACCACTACGGGGGTAGGGTTACCAAGTAGCCTGATATGACGGCCACAGTGTACACAGCGTATTTTTGTTATTTACCAAATTTTAGAGGAGAGGCTTGGCACTTACGTATTACTAGCCCATCCACTATGTCCCTTTGGCTGTGAGTGGTAATGAGGGGAATCCATATTGTGGTTGGGTACAAAAATTGACTATACACAGCAAAGATTAAAAATGACACCGCTGCAGCAGGTATTGTGCACACACTTCAAGTTTGACTACTGGATATGTTAGGCCAGAACACCCTGCGGTGGATCCAACGTAATGACAACAGATTTGCCTGTAGCGGCTCTCGGTTATCAAATCTTCATTTTTCCATATAGACGCCAATTCTCTTACTGATGGGGACCAGGCTGACATATTACGCTGCTGCAGCTGCTACGCTTGACAGATCATGTGCAAACGCACGTCATGCTTTAGAGAAATGGTCCAGCATCCCTAAAATACTATTTTAAGTGTACCTTTTTGCCTCAAATTTAAACGCACTCAGAAAATGTCGGGACATTTTCATTAATTCCTGTTTTGAGGTACAGGTACAGAAATTAGACTAAACTTAATATGAAACTTCAAGTAAAATAAATATTACACGAATGCAAATAAAAAACAATAGACAAATATCGTCGATGAGGACCTGGTTGCCTGGTTAACGCTTGGCGTGTACCACATTCCGCACGGCGAGGATCTGCCGAACGTTGCCACGGCAGCCAAGGACATGACCTTTGCCCTTTTGCCCTTCAACAACTTCGACGAAGACCCTTCCGATGGTTTTCCGAGACGCTGTACGAGTAGACGCCGTACTAGAGGGTTCACATAAGGGTACATTGCGGATAGACAGGAACGGGATACCGGCACAGTTCCAGTGTGTGCCTCGACAGTACGACTTCGATGCCTTTGAAAACTCAACAGACTCGCTGTTCTTTGGGCTAGACTGAGAATTACTA
>JACVVK020000156.1:237500-262500 GCA_018292915.2 Batillaria attramentaria | reverse complement strand
TTCTTAATATCGAAGAAGAAAACAGACAAGCATAACTGTCATAACACTTGCATGTGACCCCCCCCCCCCCCATTAAAACAAAACAAAACAAAACACCAAAATCCAAAAAAAAAAAAAAAAAAAAAAAAAACAACAACCAAAAAAACCCCAAACAACAAAAAAAACCCACAAACAAACAAAAAACAAATGAAACAGCAACAACGAACCCCAAAACGACAACAAACCACCACCACCAACGACAAAGTACGAGGAACAACAAAAAGAAAAATCAGCAGCAACAAACAACAACAACAAACCACCACCAACAACAACAAAGTACGAGGAACAACAAAAAGAAAAATCAGCAGCAACAAACAACAACAACAAACCACCCAAAACAAACAAAAAGCAACATCAACAGACCAGTGAGAACCAATCACACCTGAACACGCCCAACATAGTGAGGCATGGCGGCGAAATTGTTGGAAGCGTACATAGCGATTAGATCTCCCTTCCCATCATGCATCCACCGGATGTCCACGATTGTCTCCCCTTGGTCCAGAGTTGCGTGCCAGTCCAGGAAGAGATTACCGCCCTGGCAAACTTTGACCGTGGTGCCATTGTAAAGGCCGGTGGTCAGTTGGAAAGCCCCACATCCTGCGTTATGGGAAGCAAATAAAAAACAACCACGGGTTAATCATTGAAGAGGGAGGGGAGGGGGAGAGTGATAGGGGATTTGGTGTAGAGGTCAAGGCATCCGACCGGATGGGTTCGAATCCATGGTGGACAGGAATTTGGTGGGCTTTTCTCTTCGCCAACTCGAGTCAAATTCCAGTGCAGGCTCGTTTACAGGTGCCTGTGTGGAGTGAGTGAGTTATTTAGGGCAAGCAACAAAGACTATTCCGAGGCTACGTTTGGTCTTCATGTACACAAACACGAGATGGCCCGCAAAACACACACGATGTGTATGAAGTTAAACAAACAAACAAACAAACAAACAACAACAACAACAACAACAACAACAACAACAACAACATGCACGGCGCCTTACTATAGTAATTATCAAAACAAAGGAAAAATTGCAGATTACGAAGAACATAGGATAAATACTAAGTATGCAAAACAAACGGACGAACAAACCTAAGAGAAGTCTGAAATTTCGCGTTTTGTTGACAACTTCAAAAACTTAAAAAGCCGACATTTTCACATTATTTTTGATTGTTTAGTCTGCAGACATGGTAACAAAAATAGAAATCAAATTTGTTTCGTTTTCCAAAAAAAAAAAAGAAAAAAAGAAAAAGAAATTAATCAAAATAAACCCAAAATCGAATTTGTTTCGCCCTTAACAACAACAACAACAACAACAGAAAGAAAATGAGACCAAAATCAAATAGGCTTCGCTTTAAAAAAAAAAGAAACAAAACGAGACAGAAATCAAATTCGTAGATGTCTCTAAACTTTTATTTGCAAATTTTTTTAAAGCGTAAATTGACATACCTGTCAACACGACTGCAAAAAGCAAGGCACTAGACAGCACACTCCCAGTCTTCATGGCAAAAGTAGAAGTGTTTCTGTATTCGGCCATAGCAGTTGACGTCTCCAGTGTGTGGTCACTACTGTGTCCGCAGACTACTGGCCAGGTATCGGTCAGTGACTGCCGTTATCAGCCCGGTCATATGAGGACACTGTCGATAACCGATTATCACCCAAGGTCAAGGTCAGCTGAATGGCCAAGAGGACTGTCCACGCGTAAACAAGTAAAGCCCCTCCATAAGCGTCCATTGCCTCCTTTCACACATTGCTCGGGTTGTGAGTTCGAATCTAAGTCGGGTGAAAAAAAATGGTGCTTTTTTGTCTCTGATATAACCCTTATAAAAATTAAGTGGGAAACCCAGAAGAAATACCCCCCCACCCCCACCCCCCCCGCGCGTCGCCTTTCACAGCCTCACACCCCCCAGTCCTACCCCATTCTCCTACACAATATGCATCAGGCCTGCTGTTCATGAAGCGGGTTTATCTACGATAAATGCGTTTCACTCCTAACAGCCCATGCAAAAATCGTGTTTTTACTTGAAATCTTTATACCACTGAGAACCACTTCAAGCCACTCTTATGCAATCTGCAGCGGTCTCTCACCCATCAGGAAAACTTCACGCCTTGGGCCGTAATAGTGGCTTGAAGTGGCTCCTACTGGTGTGCAGGGGCTGTTTCTTTTTAACAAATCTTATCATGTTGCAGGCAGGTGGTGGTCGGGCTAGGGGTGTTAAAGAGTTAAATGTAGGAATGGGAAATGTTAAACGCAGGTTTAGAGCTAAACACGTTTATCCTAGCTAAACACGTGTTATGAATACCAGGCCAGGTGACAAAATGGCTCATCCGCGGCATGCAGCTAACTAACTATGCGACACATGACAGTCAGCTGACTTCACCGTCTTATCGTTGTAGTAGTGCGGCATGGACAAGATTGAAAACAGGTCGTTGCAGATGTATCTACATGTATATCTTTTCGTATCCTGGTAAAATAAACTCTCTCTCTCTCTCTCTCTCTCTCTCTCTGTGTCTCTCTCTCTCTGTCTCTCTCTCTCTGTCTCTCTCTCTGTCTCTCTCTCTGTCTCTCTCTCTCTCTCTCTCTCTTTCCTGGCTGTCTTGGCTAACTGTAATGTTAATGTACATATTCCAAAGCGACTGCACGGCGTCTATTGCCACGTCACGCATTGCTGATCAAGCGAGTGAAAAAAAAAAAAGTCGATGTGCTGGTGACTGTCGCCTGGCTCGGGACACAGTGTACTCCCCGTAGTCGTGACACAGTGGAGTGTAGTTCCCGTAGTCATGACACAGCGCAGGGTAGGTCCCGTATAGTCACGACACAGTACAGTGAACGAACCGTAGTCATGACATGCACAACGGTAGTAACGCGTAACGAGGCACACACTGAAAAGTAAGTAAATACGCCATAACTAGGCGCGGAACGTAGTTTGTAACGCGTAACAAGGTACTTTGTGACGCTCAGTCAGCCGTGTGGCGAACTATATAACGCGTAACAGATACTCTGGAACACGTAACTAGGTGCTCACTGTCCTCTTGTAACGCATGTGCAGGTGCACAAAATACTCTGTAACGCGTATGTTGATGCTCAACGTACTTTGTAACGCCAATGTTACAATGCACGTAGCGTTCTTTGTGTTGGCATTTGACGTGATGCGACTGTTGCTAAATTCACACGACACGGACCTCTTCAGCAAAATGTTTTCCCTTCAGGGATGGGTGGGTTGTAAAATTATGCAGCAGGACCCGGAAGCGACACAAATCATTCGACACTAGGCTTGCAAGTTTATCTGTCTGTCGCTGCAAGTTTCCTTTAGAGTATAAATCTCTTGAAAAACGAAGGTGAGGTGAGTTGTACTTACCAGACGTTGTTACTGCCATGGGACGGATTGTCTTTGTATTTTTGTGCTACTAATTATTGTACATGTACGTCAGTTCGCTGGATCCTACACCGGAGACTCTAGAGTGACGTGCCGCTTACGTAACTTTGACTGTAACGCGTGTGGTGTAGGTAACTCTGACTGTAAGGTGTGTGGTGTAGGTAACTCTGACTGTAAGGTGTGTGGTGTAGGTAACTCTGACTGTAAGGTGTGTGGTGTAGGTAACTCTGACTGTAAGGTGTGTGGTGTAGGTAACTCTGACTGTAAGGTGTGTGGTGTAGGTAACTCTGACTGTAAGGTGTGTGGTGTAGGTGACTCTGACTGTAAGGTGTGTGGTGTGGTGTAGGTAACTCTGACTGTAAGGTGTGTGGTGTAGGTAATTCTGACTGTAAGGTGTGTGGTGTAGGTAACTCTGACTGTAAGGTGTGTGGTGAAGGTAACTCTGACTGTAACGTGTGTGGTGTGGTGTAGGTAACTCTGACTGTAAGGTGTGTGGTGTAGGTAACTCTGACTGTAACGAGTCTGGTGTAGGTAACTCTGACTGTAAGGTGTGTGGTGTAGGTAACTCTGACTGTAAGGTGTGTGGTGTAGGTAACTCTGACTGTAACGTGTGTGGTGTGGTGTAGGTAACTCTGACTGTAAGGTGTGTGGTGTAGGTAACTCTGACTGTATGGTGTGTGGTGTAGGTAACTCTGACTGTAAGGTGTGTGGTGTATGTAACTCTGACTGTAAGGTGTGTGCTGTAGGTAACTCTGACTGTAAAGTGTGTGGTGTAGGTAACTCTGACTGTAAGGTGTGTGGTGTATGTAACTCTGACTGTAAGGCGTGTGGTGTAGGTAACTCTGACTGTAACGTGTGTGGTGTAGGTAACTCTGACTGTAAGGTGTGTGGTGTAGGTAACTCTGACTGTAACGCGTGTGGTGTAGGTAACTCTGACTGTAAGGTGTGTGCTGTAGGTAACTCTGACTGTAACGCGTGTGGAGTAGGTAACTCTGACTGTAAGGTGTGTGGTGTAGGTAACTCTGACTGTAAGGTGTGTGGTGTAGGTAACTCTGACTGTAAGGTGTGTGGTGTAGGTAACTCTGACTGTAAGGTGTGTGGTGTAGGTAACTCTGACTGTAAGGTGTGTGGTGTAGGTAACTCTGACTGTAACGTGTCTGGTGTAGGTAACTCTGACTGTAAGGTGTGTGGTGTAGGTAACTCTGACTGTAAGGTGTGTGGTGTAGGTAACTCTGACTGTAAGGTGTGTGGTATAGGTAACTCTGACTGTAACGCGTATGGTGTAGGTAACTCTGACTGTAACGTGTGTGGTGTAGGTAACTCTGACTGTAAGGTGTGTGGTGTAGGTAACTCTGACTGTAACGTGTGTGGTGTAGGTAACTCTGACTGTAAGGTGTGTGGTGTAGGTAACTCTGACTGTAACGTGTCTGGTGTAGGTAACTCTGACTGTAACGTGTGTGGTGTGGTGTAGGTAACTCTGACTGTAAGGTGTGTGGTGTAGGTAACTCTGACTGTAACGCGTGTGGTGTAGGTAACTCTGACTGTAAGGTGTGTGCTGTAGGTAACTCTGACTGTAACGCGTGTGGAGTAGGTAACTCTGACTGTAAGGTGTGTGGCGTAGGTAACTCTGACTGTAAGGTGTGTGGTGTAGGTAACTCTGACTGTAAGGTGTGTGGTGTAGGTAACTCTGACTGTAACGCGTGTGGTATAGGTAACTCTGACTGTAAGGTGTGTGGTTTGGTGTAGGTAACTCTGACTGTAAGGTGTGTGGTGTAGGTAACTCTGACTGTAAGGTGTGTGGCGTAGGTAACTCTGACTGTAAGGTGTGTGGTGTAGGTAACTCTGACTGTAAGGTGTGTGGTGTAGGTAACTCTGACTGTAAGGTGTGTGGTGTAGGTAACTCTGACTGTAACGCGTGTGGTGTAGGTAACTCTGACTGTAAGGTGTGTGCTGTAGGTAACTCTGACTGTAACGCGTGTGGAGTAGGTAACTCTGACTGTAAGGTGTGTGGCGTAGGTAACTCTGACTGTAAGGTGTGTGGTGTAGGTAACTCTGACTGTAAGGTGTGTGGTGTAGGTAACTCTGACTGTAACGCGTGTGGTATAGGTAACTCTGACTGTAAGGTGTGTGGTTTGGTGTAGGTAACTCTGACTGTAAGGTGTGTGGTGTAGGTAACTCTGACTGTAAGGTGTGTGGTGTAGGTAACTCTGACTGTAACGTGTCTGGTGTAGGTAACTCTGACTGTAAGGTGTGTGGTGTAGGTAACTCTGACGGTAAGGTGTGTGGTGTAGGGAACTCAGACTGTAACGCGTGTGGAGTAGGTAACTCTGACTGTAAGGTGTGTGGCGTAGGTAACTCTGACTGTAAGGTGTGTGGTGTAGGTAACTCTGACTGTAACGTGTGTGGTGTAGGTAACTCTGACTGTAAGGTGTATGGTGTAGGTAACTCTGACTGTAACGTGTGTGGTGTGGTGTAGGTAACTCTGACTGTAACGTGTGTGGTGTAGGTAACTCTGACTGTAAGGTGTGTGGTGTAGGTAACTCTGACTGTAAGGTGTGTGGCGTAGGTAACTCTGACTGTAACGCGTATGGTGTAGGTAACTCTGACTGTAACGCGTGTGGAGTAGGTAACTCTGACTGTAAGGTGTGTGGCGTAGGTAACTCTGACTGTAACGCGTATGGTGTAGGTAACTCTGACTGTAAGGTGTGTGGTGTAGGTAACTCTGACTGTAAGGTGTGTGGTGTAGGTAACTCTGACTGTAAGGTGTGTGGTGTAGGTAACTCTGACTGTAAGGTGTGTGGAGTAGGTAACTCTGACTGTAACGCGTGTGGTGTAGGTAACTCTGACTGTAAGGTGTGTGGCGTAGGTAACTCTGACTGTAACGCGTGTGGAGTAGGTAACTCTGACTGTAACGCGTGTGGAGTAGGTAACTCTGACTGTAACGTGTGTGGTGTAGGTAACTCTGACTGTAAGGTGTGTGGTGTAGGTAACTCTGACTGTAAGGTGTGTGGTGTAGGTAACTCTGACTGTAACGTGTGTGGTGTGGTGTAGGTAACTCTGACTGTAAGGTGTGTGGTGTGGTGTAGGTAACTCTGACTGTAAGGTGTGTGGTGTAGGTAACTCTGACTGTAAGGTGTGTGGTGTAGGTAACTCTGACTGTAAGGTGTGTGGTGTAGGTAACTCTGACTGTAAGGTGTGTGGTGTAGGTAACTCTGACTGTAAGGTGTGTGGTGTAGGTAACTCTGACTGTAAGGTGTGTGGTGTAGGTAACTCTGACTGTAACGCGTGTGGTGTAGGTAACTCTGACTGTAAGGTGTGTGGTGTAGGTAACTCTGACTGTAAGGTGTGTGGTGTAGGTAACTCTGACTGTAAGGTGTGTGGTGTAGGTAACTCTGACTGTAAGGTGTGTGGTGTAGGTAACTCTGACTGTAAGGTGTGTGGTGTAGGTAACTCTGACTGTAAGGTGTGTGGTGTAGGTAACTCTGACTGTAAGGTGTGTGGTGTGGTGTAGGTAACTCTGACTGTAAGGTGTGTGGTGTAGGTAATTCTGACTGTAAGGTGTGTGGTGTAGGTAACTCTGACTGTAAGGTGTGCGGTGAAGGTAACTCTGACTGTAAGGTGTGTGGTGTAGGTAACTCTGACTGTAACGCGCGTGGTGTAGGTAACTCTGACTGTAACGCGTGTGGTGTAGGTAACTCTGACTGTAACGTGTCTGGTGTAGGTAACTCTGACTGTAAGGTGTGTGGTGTAGGTAACTCTGACTGTAAGGTGTGTGGTGTAGGTAACTCTGACTGTAAGGTGTGTGCTGTAGGTAACTCTGACTGTAAGGTGTGTGGTGTAGGTAACTCTGACTGTAAGGTGTGTGGTGTAGGTAACTCTGACTGTAAGGTGTGTGGTGTAGGTAACTCTGACTGTAAGGTGTGTGGTGTAGGTGACTCTGACTGTAAGGTGTGTGGTGTGGTGTAGGTAACTCTGACTGTAAGGTGTGTGGTGTAGGTAATTCTGACTGTAAGGTGTGTGGTGTAGGTAACTCTGACTGTAAGGTGTGCGGTGAAGGTAACTCTGACTGTAAGGTGTGTGGTGTAGGTAACTCTGACTGTAACGCGCGTGGTGTAGGTAACTCTGACTGTAACGCGTGTGGTGTAGGTAACTCTGACTGTAAGGTGTGTGGTGTAGGTAACTCTGACTGTAACGCGTGTGGTGTAGGTAACTCTGACTGTAAGGTGTGTGGTGTAGGTAACTCTGACTGTAAGGTGTGTGGTGTAGGTAACTCTGACTGTAACGTGTGTGGTGTAGGTAACTCTGACTGTAACGCGTGTGGTGTAGGTAACTCTGACTGTAACGCGTGTGGTGTAGGTAACTCTGACTGTAAGGTGTGTGGTGTAGGTAACTCTGACTGTAAGGTGTGTGGGTGTAGGTAACTCTGACTGTAAGGTGTGTGGTGTAGGTAACTCTGACTGTAAGGTGTGTGGTGTAGGTAACTCTGACTGTAAGGTGTGTGGTGTAGGTAACTCTGACTGTAAGGTGTGTGGTGTAGGTAACTCTGACTGAAAGGTGTGTGGTGTAGGTAACTCTGACTGTAAGGTGTGTGGTGTAGGTAACTCTGACTGTAAGGTGTGTGCTGTAGGTAACTCTGACTGTAAGGTGTGTGGTGTAGGTAACTCTGACTGTAATGCGTGTGGTGTAGGTAACTCTGACTGTAAGGTGTGTGCTGTAGGTAACTCTGACTGTAACGCGTGTGGTGTAGGTAACTCTGACTGTAAAGCGTGTGGTGTAGGTAACTCTGACTGTAACGCGTGTGGTGTAGGTAACTCTGACTGTAACGCGTGTGGTGTAGGTAACTCTGACTGTAACGCGTGTGGTGTAGGTAACTCTGACTGTAAGGTGTGTGGTGTAGGTAACTCTGACTGTAAGGTGTGTGGTGTAGGTAACTCTGACTGTAACGCGTGTGGTGTAGGTAACTCTGACTGTAACGTGTGTGGTGTAGGTAACTCTGACTGTAAGGTGTGTGGAGTAGGTAACTCTGACTGTAAGGTGTGTGGTGTAGGTAACTCTGACTGTAACGTGTGTGGTGTGGTGTAGGTAAATCTGACTGTAAGGTGTGTGGTGTAGGTAACTCTGACTGTAAGGTGTGTGGTGTAGGTAACTCTGACTGTAACGTGTGTGGTGTGGTGTAGGTAACTCTGACTGTAACGCATATGGTGTAGGTAACTTTGACTGTAAGGTGTGTGGTGTAGGTAACTCTGACTGTAAGGTGTGTGGTGTAGGTAACTCTGACTGTAAGGTGTGTGGTGTAGGTAACTCTGACTGTAAGGTGTGTGGTGTAGGTAACTCTGACTGTAAGGCGTGTGGTGTAGGTAACTCTGACTGTAACGTGTATGGTGTAGGTAACTCTGACTGTAAGGTGTGTGGTATAGGTAACTCTGACTGTAAGGTGTGTGGTGTAGGTAACTCTGACTGTAACGCGCGTGGTGTGGTGTAGGTAACTCTGACTGTAACGCGTATGGTGTAGGTAACTCTGACTGTAACGCGTGTGGAGTAGGTAACTCTGACTGTAAGGTGTGTGGTGTAGGTAACTCTGACTGTAAGGTGTGTGGTGTAGGTAACTCTGACTGTAACGTGTGTGGTGTAGGTAACTCTGACTGTAAGGTGTGTGGTGTGGTGTAGGTAACTCTGACTGTAAGGTGTGTGGTGTAGGTAACTCTGACTGTAAGGTGTGTGGTGTAGGTAACTCTGACTGTAACGCGTGTGGTGTAGGTAACTCTGACTGTAACGTGTGTGGTGTAGGTAACTCTGACTGTAAGGTGTGTGGTGTGGTGTAGGTAACTCTGACTGTAAGGTGTGTGGTGTAGGTAACTCTGACTGTAAGGTGTGTGGCGTAGGTAACTCTGACTGTAACGCGTATGGTGTAGGTAACTCTGACTGTAAGGTGTGTGGTGTAGGTAACTCTGACTGTAAGGTGTGTGGAGTAGGTAACTCTGACTGTAACGCGTGTGGTGTAGGTAACTCTGACTGTAAGGTGTGTGGTGTAGGTAACTCTGACTGTAAGGTGTGTGGTGTAGGTAACTCTGACTGTAACGTGTGTGGTGTAGGTAACTCTGACTGTAAGGTGTGTGGTGTAGGTAACTCTGACTGTAACGCGTGTGGTGTAGGTAACTCTGACTGTAAGGTGTGTGGCGTAGGTAACTCTGACTGTATGGTGTGTGGTGTAGCTAACTCTGACTGTAACGTGTGTGGTGTAGGTAACTCTGACTGTAAGGTGTGTGGTGTAGGTAACTCTGACTGTAAGGTGTGTGGTGTAGGTAACTCTGACTGTAAGGTGTGTGGTGTAGGTAACTCTGACTGTAAGGTGTGTGGAGTAGGTAACTCTGACTGTAAGGTGTGTGGTGTAGGTAACTCTGACTGTAACGTGTGTGGTGTAGGTAACTCTGACTGTAAGGTGTGTGGTGTAGGTAACTCTGACTGTAAGGTGTGTGGTGTAGGTAACTCTGACTGTAACGTGTGTGGTGTAGGTAACTCTGACTGTAAGGTGTGTGGTGTAGGTAACTCTGACTGTAAGGTGTGTGGTATAGGTAACTCTGACTGTAAGGTGTGTGGTGTAGGTAACTCTGACTGTAACGTGTGTGGTGTAGGTAACTCTGACAGTAAGGTGTGTGGTGTAGGTAACTCTGACTGTAAGGTGTGTGGTGTAGGTAACTCTGACTGTAACGTGTGTGGTGTAGGTAACTCTGACTGTAAGGTGTGTGGTGTAGGTAACTCTGACTGTAAGGTGTGTGGTATAGGTAACTCTGACTGTAAGGTGTGTGGAGTAGGTAACTCTGACTGTAACGTGTGTGGTGTAGGTAACTCTGACTGTAAGGTGTGTGGTATAGGTAACTCTGACTGTAAGGTGTGTGGAGTAGGTAACTCTGACTGTAACGTGTGTGGTGTAGGTAACTCTGACTGTAAGGTGTGTGGTGTAGGTAACTCTGACTGTAACGTGTGTGGTGTAGGTAACTCTGACTGTAAGGTGTGTGGTGTAGGTAACTCTGACTGTAAGGTGTGTGGTGTAGGCAACTCTGACTGTAAGGTGTGTGGTGTAGGTAACTCTGACTGTAAGGTGTGTGGTGTAGGTAACTCTGACTGTAACGCGTGTGGTGTAGGTAACTCTGACTGTAACGCGTGTGGTGTAGGTAACTCTGACTGTAAGGTGTGTGGAGTAGGTAACTCTGACTGTAAGGTGTGTGGTGTAGGTAACTCTGACTGTAACGTGTGTGGTGTGGTGTAGGTAAATCTGACTGTAAGGTGTGTGGTGTAGGTAACTCTGACTGTAAGGTGTGTGGTGTAGGTAACTCTGACTGTAAGGTGTGTGGTGTAGGTAACTCTGACTGTAAGGTGTGTGGTGTAGGTAACTCTGACTGTATGGTGTGTGGTGTAGGTAACTCTGACTGTAAGGTGTGTGGTGTAGGTAACTCTGACTGTAAGGTGTGTGGTATAGGTAACTCTGACTGTAAGGTGTGTGGTGTAGGTAACTCTGACTGTAAGGTGTGTGGTGTAGGTAACTCTGACTGTAAGGTGTGTGGTGTAGGTAACTCTGACTGTAACGCGTGTGGTGTAGGTAACTCTGACTGTAAGGTGTGTGGTGTAGGTAACTCTGACTGTAAGGTGTGTGGTGTAGGTAACTCTGACTGTAAGGTGTGTGGTGTAGGTAACTCTGACTGTAACGTGTGTGGTGTAGGTAACTCTGACTGTAAGGTGTGTGGTGTAGGTAACTCTGACTGTAAGGTGTGTGGTATAGGTAACTCTGACTGTAAGGTGTGTGGAGTAGGTAACTCTGACTGTAACGTGTGTGGTGTAGGTAACTCTGACTGTAAGGTGTGTGGTGTAGGTAACTCTGACTGTAAGGTGTGTGTGTAGGTAACTCTGACTGTAACGTGTGTGGTGTAGGTAACTCTGACTGTAAGGTGTGTGGTGTAGGTAACTCTGACTGTAAGGTGTGTGGTGCAGGTAACTCTGACTGTAAGGTGTGTGGTGTAGGTAACTCTGACTGAAAGGTGTGTGGTGTAGGTAACTCTGACTGTAAGGTGTGTGGTGTAGGTAACTCTGACTGTAAGGTGTGTGGTGTAGGTAACTCTGACTGTAACGTGTGTGGTGTAGGTAACTCTGACTGTAAGGTGTGTGGTGTAGGTAACTCTGACTGTAAGGTGTGTGGTGTAGGTAACTCTGACTGTAACGTGTGTGGTGTAGGTAACTCTGACTGTAAGGTGTGTGGTGTAGGTAACTCTGACTGTAAGGTGTGTGGTGTAGGTAACTCTGTAAGGTGTGTGGTGTAGGTAACTCTGACTGTAAGGTGTGTGGTGTAGGTAACTCTGACTGTAAGGTGTGTGGTGTAGGTAACTCTGACTGTAAGGTGTGTGGTGTAGGTAACTCAGACTGTAAGGTGTGTGGAGTAGGTAACTCTGACTGTAACGCGTGTGGAGTAGGTAACTCTGACTGTAAGGTGTGTGGAGTAGGTAACTCTGACTGTAAGGTGTGTGGTGTAGGTAACTCTGACTGTAAGGTGTGTGGAGTAGGTAACTCTGACTGTAAGGTGTGTGGTGTAGGTAACTCTGACTGTAAGGTGTGTGGCGTAGGTAACTCTGACTGTAAGGTGTGTGGTGTAGGTAACTCTGACTGTAAGGTGTGTGGTGTAGGTAACTCTGACTGTAACGTGTGTGGTGTAGGTAACTCTGACTGTAAGGTGTGTGGTGTAGGTAACTCTGACTGTAAGGTGTGTGGTGTAGGTAACTCTGACTGTAAGGTGTGTGGTGTAGGTAACTCTGACTGTAAGGTGTGTGGTGTAGGTAACTCTGACTGTAAGGTGTGTGGAGTAGGTAACTCTGACTGTAAGGTGTGTGGTGTAGGTAACTCTGACTGTAACGTGTGTGGTGTAGGTAACTCTGACTGTAAGGTGTGTGGTGTAGGTAACTCTGACTGTAACGTGTGTGGAGTAGGTAACTCTGACTGTAACGTGTGTGGTGTACCGTGTTTCAGATGGACCAGATCTTCAACTCGTCACTTACCGCCGCTCACCCCTGGTCTGGTGGTAACAGCGCCTTCCTCGTCAAATCAGTTTTCCACTCTCTGATCATCGATGTTGTCGTCTGCCTTTTCATCGTCTTGCCCCTCATGCGTGGCTTGACCTTACAAGGCGTCAAAGCAGTCAGTTTGAGGTGGAGCGCTGTCACTGTCGTCTTCAGTCTGGTAGCGCTGCTGTACGGTAACATCTCTCGACCCCACTATCAAGACGCGATGCCGTTCTTTGTCGAATTAGGCATTACTGAACATGCGCTCATTTGTTCCGTGGGACTGTTCGCGTACAGATGTTTGTGGAACTGCGGCATGAGAAACAAGACACACATTGTGATCATTTTCGTGATGGCTGGTGTGGTGTTCAACTTGATCACGAGAGGTTCTTTAATGCATGCACTTTTAATGCTGAGTTGGGACCTTGTTTGTCCTGCGGAGACTCTCGTTATAGATGCTGATCAGTCGCTACAGATCACATTCTTTTCTAAGCCGACATTTCGCAGAATAATCTATTTCCTACCCCTTATCGGCATCGTGTACATCAAAAGGATCTTCCTTGAAGTGTTCTTCAGGATCAGCTTTTCTGGTGATGACCAAGTCGACAACATCAACCAGCCTGGGGCGATCCACCAGCAACCTGACAACGACAAACCTGAGAATAACAACCAACCTGACAACAGCGACCAACCTGACAACAGCGGCAAAACTAAGAAAAGCGACCAACAGGACAGCAGTGGCCGACCTGAGAACAAAGGCAAACCTGAGAAAAGCGACCAACTTGAAAAAAGCAACCACCCTGAGAACAACGGCCAGCCTCATAACAACGACCAACTTGATGAGAGCGACCAGCTTGAGAACAACGACCGACTTGATAAGAGCGACCAACCCGAGAACAATGACCAACTTGATAAGAACGATCAACCTGAGAACAACGACCAATTTGATAAGAGCGACCAACCTGAGAGCAACCACCAACCTGAGAGCAGCGACCAACCTGATGACAAGAAACAACCTAAAAAGGGTGACGATCCCCTTAGTCCACTGGTGTGGGTTGTACTTTGGGCGGTCTTCATGGCAGATGTGGTTATATCCGTGGAAACAAACACTAACCACGATCCTCAGCCTTGTTCCTTCATCAGCGTGGAGCGGGCAGTGTGTCTGTACCTGATCGTCTCCCTTTGCCTGCTTCCCCTTTCCTGGTTGTTTAACCCCCACATCCAAGCCGCTTTGTGGCGCTGTTGTCGGAGCAAATTACGCGCAGCTAACAAACAGTTCGCGTATGACGTGCTGACAGAAATCACAAGTCCTGACAGCGAGAAGCCCCCTTTGGCAGGATCACAGAATATCCCCTTGGTTGAACCACTGAAACTTCCCCTGGCAGGACCCCAGGCAACCTCCTTGGCAAGATTCCAAACAACCCTCTTGAAACTTCCCCTGGCAGGACCTCAGACACCTCCCTTGGCACGATCCCACACAACCCCCTTTGCACGATCACAGGATCCCTCCGTGGCAGGATCCGAGACACCACCCTTGGCAGGATCCCAGACACCCCCCTTTGCAGGATCACCCACATCCCGTTTGGCAGGATCCCAGACAACCGCCTTGGCAGGACCGTGGCCACACAACCAGGAAGGCCAGGCCCTGAAGGCTCATCGTGTGTGTATGACGTCAACGACAGATACATCCATTTACATTTAGACCTGGGTCCTGGTCTGATGAAAACCTTGATGTACTGGGCCCCTATGTAATAGTCGAGGTTAGGGCTGGGTTAGAGTCTAACCTCGAACTAAACTAGGTCTATGCTTATTTTTTTATTTAATTTTTTTTTTGAATCAAGAAGCGGGCCCATTCCAGCAAGGTGCCTAAGCTGTTATAGTAGGATTTTTTCCTTTCTTCGCTTCCTTATTTAAATTTAATTTTGCTTATGGGTTTCTTTTGTCCTAGTCTGGGTTAGGCCCGTAGCCGTGGGTTAAATTAACCTCGACTTTTACATAAGGGCCCTGTATTCCACTGTGTCGGAGAGTTAAAGTTCTGAACAAGCACACTTGTAACATCACATGGACATCAAGCAAAAAGCAAGTAAACCACACGCTTAGAATGGTGATGTTCAACTGAACACGTTCACCTTTTGTCCCTGAACACCCGCACAGCTGAGAAGATTGGAAACAATTCAAAGAAGCAAGAAAACAAATTGACATGGCTTGTTTAATTATATATTCGTGCTTTTCCTTGCTTTACAGCGATTATAATTACTTGTCAAGTAGGAAGTGTGCTTTCTTCATGTTAATACGTTTACAAGGTTTTTGTTTCTCTTCAGACCATTACAAATTGCAACTAATTCACCGGACCGTCCACGATTGTCTCCCCTTGGTCCAGAGTTGCGTGCCAGTCCAGGAAGAGTCCCTGGCAAACTTTGACCGTGGTGCCATTGTAAAGGCCGGTGGTCAGTTGGAAAGCCCCACATCCTGCGTTATGGGAAGCAAATAAAAAAACAACCACGGGTTAACCATTGAAGGGGGATATATTTTCAGTCAGAGCGTAAGTTCTCCGTGTCAATGAAAGAAAAGGTACCTACCAGAGATGTAAAATTGGAGGAAAACGCTATATATTCCTCCTACAAATAACGTTGCAGATGACACCCTAGAAATGCTTTAAAATTCACCCCCCCCCCCCAAAAAAAAAAATAAAATAAATAAAATAAAAACAATAAAAAAAATAAAAAAATCAGGCAGCCGTATACTCATGTGTAGAGTAATTTCAACAAATTCTAATATTCCGGTTTCTTTTTTTTTTTTTTTTTTTTTGGCAGTGTTGGTAGCGACCACATACCCCCTCATTCCACGGTCGTGATTTATTTTTGTGACACGTGTATGAGCCTTTTGCTAATTATACTTTGAATTATATTATCATCGTCATATTATTATTATTATTATTATTATTGTATATAGTCAGTAGTAATAGTATCGGTGGATGTTTTGTTGTTACACTTTCATGTTACCCGGTGCTGGTTGAGAAGTAGACGTGTACATAGAGCTTACAACCGTCTGTGTACAGATGACTCATGCATGGACAGTTTGCTTCACGGCGTCTTTATTATCCCACACATAATAATGGATGCCCGGAAGGGGCAATAAAGAATCTACTCGATCTGTGTGTGTGTGTGTGTGTGTGTGTGTGTGTGTGTGTGTGTGTGTGTGTGTGTGTGTGCGTGCGTGCATGCGTGTGTGCGTGTGTGTGTGTGTGTGTGTGTGTGTGTGTGTGCGCGCGTGCGCGTGCGTGCGTGTGTGTGTGTGTGTGTGTGTGTGTGTGTGTGTGTGCGCGCGCGTGTGTGTCCCCTTTTATTCAAATTAAAAAACGAGCCGGCAAAAACTTACATCCGTGATTTTAACATCCCTTCTGTGACGACTCCGGGTCTCGGCACTAAAGAATGCACATGCGCAATAAAATTGTATGGTTGACAGCCCACAGAGATTCACACAAAGATCTTACGACGTCACTCACTCATCCTCTATCGAGCAAACCTTTTATAGAGTGTGCACAATGGACGATTCCACTACTGTCCATCGAAAGGGTCGAGCACCCAGCATTCAGCCAATCACGTCCCGAGGCAAAATGAGCACAACGCATGGCGAACTTTCTTGTCAGACACTACAACGAGGGAAGCGCGTGCAGTTTGATATGACTGAACCATGGACAGAAAGCAGTAAGGCCATGAACGTCATTTGAGGAAAAAGACCATTACGTCAATCTCAATCGCCCGTTTTCCCCATACAATGACGTCATGGACGTACTGTGTTTTGCCAGTATACGGCAGAGTAACGGGGCGGGGCTTTCGTCTCGGGGTTTCAAGAGTGGAGTCGTCTATTGAACGCTTCGCTGCTGGCGTTAATGGCCTAAATAAAAGAAAAATGTCGTAATGACTTGTGAATTCAAAAACAGATTCAGAGACATTCAAGTATACTCTCTCTCTCTCTCTCTCTCTCTCTTGCACAATCCCGTATGCTGTCATCTTTGTGTGAGTCAAAAGCGTAGCCCGGTCTACTTAGCCGCCACATCTGTCAATCATGCATGAGGGAAAGATCTCTGTCAAAGGGGAACGACTTTGATTCAAAAGCCTAATTGCTCCGTGCAGCACCTCTAAATACCACAACGCGTCAAAAAGTAAGTGACCAGTACACCAGCCTGATATACGACACGATGTCATTTTGTTTTGTGTGATACATTTCATTTTGCGTGCGCAAGGGTGCACGGGAAAGGATACGTTTTACATAATCATATTTGACCGTGACATCATTCTTGACCGTGACGCCAAGATGGCCGATTGCTTCAAGAGTGAAAGAACACACACATAAGAGGATGGATCAATGCATTCGCGTTGCAGCGGTCTTTGGTGTAAAACCATAGGAAACTGGAATCCAGACAAATCGACGCCACTAAAACGCAATGTTCATAAAGGTTTATACGTATACATGTGTGTGTGTGTGTGTGTGTGTGTGTGTGTGTGTGTGTGTGTGTGTGTGTGTGTGTGTGTGTGTGAACTGGTCGTAGAAATCCGACCTCAATCTGGCATGCGTCAAGACATCCTCATTCACACTGGTTTTTCATGGTTCCGTAGACCATAATTATCGTCATCTTAGTATGGACTACGAAACCATCACGGAAATTTACAGGTGAGCTAGAAGGATTTTGGTTAAACACTCCGTTCCGCGCGATCATTTTCGGGTTTTCTGTTCAAGAACTCAGATAATTCAGATAAGACGACAAGCTATGATCGGTGAGCACCAAATGAGGGGTCTCAGGGGTTGGACTTTAAAGGAGGTCGGCCACTGACAGGGACAAGTATTTGTACAGGCCTTTTTCCACGTTGCCCCGCTTCCACTGACTGTGAACTGGATCTATTTGTGTAACTTGTCCATTACAGTCAAGGGTACATAAAATGTGGCCGGCCTGGCAGTCCTAGGATGTGTGTGTACTATTACGTTTAGAGTAGAGAGACAAGTATTTGCACTCGTAAACAGGTTGTGGACATAATCTGTCGAAACCTTTTATAAATCCTTTACAAGTCCCCAAAACGACACACATTTTAACCTCTCTCTCTCTCTCTCTCTCTCTCTGCAGAGACAGAATACCACACACTACCCTGTGATAAGAGAAACGGACAGTTATCACCAAGACTGGACACTGCCTTTGATCTCGTTGAAAGGTTACTGGTCCCGTTATCAATGAACCAGTTGGTTGGTTAGCTGGAGTTTCTCGTCCACGCCTTAACGAGGTGATTGCAGAAGGGACCAGGGGGCAGGTTATGGGGGATGGGGATAGCTATCCTGACTTTACAGTCCTGCTGAACACTTATTCAATCCAGTCAGGTAGAGACAGGCACTCGGTCTCTTTGTTTTAGGCAACAAGAGGCTAAGCCAATGACAGTACAACCCAAACTCCCTACTGAATTTTACGTGTCCCGTCATTTGCTCTTGTCTACACCACTTTGGTGGCCTATCGCAACCAGTAGTGGAAACCAAAATGTGAGAATGAGGTTAGAATTGGGTTAGGGTTAGGGGTTAGGGTTAAGGATGTGTGAATTCAGTTGGAGATGGAAACACGGTGACAACAATTCTAGAGCCACAAAATATCACTGACTCATCTCCGCCCACACCAAACGTACGACGAATTAACATGGCGTAGCTTTCTCCTGGACTGTTCTGATCGGTTTTATGAGTTAATAAGAGGAACGCAGAATAACTTCCTCTGTACCAGCCCACGTTCAGTATTTTGGTTTGTTGTGACGTGACACCAGTTCATCATATGAACGCTTAAAAAACTCGTTTGATTCAGCTGTCCCTGGCCGGGTTCTAACGACTTGAAGTTGTTTATTTGCTGAAGTTGTTACTCCATACTGTACGTAATTTTGTATTTCATGGATGGGTTCAAATATGCGATAGTGTGCTGCAGTTCCGCGTTTCATGACCGACAAAGCTTGTGGTAAATTCTGACGATGTACTTGACTGAAAAGTGTGACCGTCTGAGTTGTGAATGAGTTACCTGTACCTGGCTGACATGAGTATCTGCAGCAAGTGTCAGGTGTACAATCTAAGACTTTTAAGCATGGCATACTACGCTTACAACGTGTTAATTACAAATAGCAGCTAATATCGATGTGTGCTTCTTCTATCAGTCGTGTGTGACTTTCCATCTTGTGACACATCATGGCCTGCAGAATGGCCTTTTGAGTTAACCATGCATGTTTGGTATCTGGTGATACAGAATTTTATTCTTTAAAATTGTAAGTCTGTATGTGTGGTTGTAATGCCCTGCAGCTTAGATGCCTGCAAGAAACATCAGAGGTACTCCAGTTTCGTGCACTTCTCTGCAAGCAGACAGTGCCGTGAGCCAGCCGCAGAAAAGCGCGGAACGGGTCCCTTGTAAGGGAAAACAGTGCTCTTTCGCTTTACACGCGCGTGTAAAGAAGTTTATTTTTTGGGTGTTTTTGTGTATAATTTTATTTGTAAGTTTATGTGTCTGTTATAGAGAGAAAATTTAATAGGGAAAAGTTGCCTACGTGCACATTTTGCCAGGATTTAGTCAGCATTGTTTTCGTTCGCTTCTTTGATTGACAGCGGGCTGACCCCAAGTAACCCCACACGTACACAGGCAGAGGAGGGCAAAATGTATAAAAGCTCCACTAAAATAAGTATAATTAGCAGACAGCCGACCGTTTTTGTTTGGATACTTCTGTGCCGCCAGTGCTCGCCTCTTCGGGCCACCGGTCTCCGCCAGTCCCACCAGTTTTATTATTAGTCGCTTCAGTTCCATGAGTGGGAGTACCAGTGGGTTATTAATCAGTGTTATTAGTGTGGATTACCAGTGTGGATTCTTGACTGGATTATGAAAAGTTGGGTTAGTATTGTATTTTGGAAAGAACGGCTTGATAAAGGTTTTATTGGTAATTTTAGGTGTTTCAGTGTAGGTGAGAAGGTGTAGTGTTTGTAGGAGCTATTTTTATTTAGTCAGATTTGTAGTCGTGTATAGTTTGTTGGTTTGTCAGTCCGTCTGTTTGTCTGTCCGTTTGTACTCGTGTTGTACTCTGTGTATTTATATTTTTTTCTCTTTGTTTGTTTATTAGCCATCACCACACGAACCTGATTGTTCGTTTTAGGCCCCGTGCTTCCAAATTCTAGAGGTTCGGAAATACTGTCTACCTCTCTTTCTTTTCTAAATTTTGTTTAATAATAAGAACAGAAACTTCAGACTCCTCTTTGTCATGGTTTCCATGTCAGCCTGCAGTGCGTATGAAAGGGAGTGCTGCATGTTTTCTTTCTTTGTTGCGTGTGCACGGGAGCGAGTCTGAGTGCGTGGATGTGTGTGTGTTTGTGTTCGGGCGTCGCTCAACGGCCTGTACAGTACGCTAACACTAATTCCGCACGCATTCTTTACTCAGACATTCTCTAAATTTAAATGTAGTGTCAGAGGATGGAATAACCACTTCGGCCGCGCCTCCGGCGCTACACGCGCACCAGCGGGCTCCTCGGTGACAATAGGGAGGTGTTGACAGGTTAACCTGTTTACTCTCCCGCCGGTGTCGTGAATGTGGCCTACTTTCACGGCCTCTACATATTCTGCCGCGTTCTCCTTACTCATGCACATAACATACAGTACATAACATACAGTGGGGTCTTTCTCTGTGACGGAGATCACATAGCCTAAGCGACGCAGAGACCAACTGCGTTCGCTTGTGGATTGCGGAAGGTCAGAAATGACAACAGTGAACAGGGAAGTGGATAATACTCACCGTGCACGACGTGTCGTGTAGCGACCACTTAACACTTGCCAGTCGTGAGGAAAGAGGCTGTCTTGTTGCGTGTATTGAAAGTTTCTGAGTGTCAAAGTCGCACGACCTGCAATTTCGATCAGTCTACGTGAATGCGAGACACCATGACGATGCTGACGGTAATTGTGATCTTCCTGATAATCGTCCGACAAAAAGGAGGTAGGTCATGCACCATCTTTATCAAAGCGTCCTAAGTATTATTTGTTTGTACCAAGCAATTGTATTATATCTTAACCAGAAAGACTAAATAGGGATCAGTTGGTATAGATCGCCCGTTGGGGGGGGGGGGGGGGGGGCACAAGGGGGCGAATGTATACCAGTCGTCCACTGGGAAGGGTGATTGTATCCCCGCTGCGCGCGTGCGGGCGCGATTGTATGTCAACAGCCTGACTGGCCAACTCTCGCGAGATTTCCGTGCTGGGTTCAGCACTGAACCGACGCCTTTCCGGCAATTCCCGAACTGAGTAAAATGGCGGAAAATCGGGGGGTAGAAGTGCCCTAGGGTGGATTGATGGAGTATTTGAAGACTGTGGATACCATCTGAATGACCATTAAACCTGTTGAGGATGGGAAGGACAGTGCTTGGTAAAGACTTTGTTGCCCCCTTGAACTAGAGGACACCCTCTCCATTCCCTTCTCTGACTCTGCCAAAAATCTTGGGGTAACACTTGGCAGCACCCTGACCATGAAAAAGCACATTGCCCAGATCTCACAGTCCTGCCATTTCCAACTCCGCCGAATTTCTTCTGTCCGAAAGTACCTCTCCACCGATGCAACAGCCAAACTGGTCACTTCACTCATTCTGTCCCGTCTTGACTACTGTAACTCTCTGCTGGCTGGTCTCCCTGCTTCATCCATTCTCCCGCTTCAGCGCATCCAGAACATTGCTGCTCGCCTTGTCCTTCGCTTGAAAAAGTCCGACCACATCTCTCGTGCACTCTGCTCTCTGCATTGGCTTCCACTCTCTCAAAGAATTAAATACAAGATCTGCACCCTCTGCTACAAATGCATCCATAACTCCGCCCCATCCTACCTGTCTGATTTGTTGGAACTCTACACTCCGTCACGTTCCCTCCTGTCTTCATCTGATACTCTGATATTCAGAATCCCACGTACTAAACTTTCTTCTGTTGGCTCTCGAGCCTTCTCCTACGCTGGCCCAAAAGCCTGGAATTCTCTGCCTCTTTCGCTCCGCCAGTCAACCTCCCTCGAAACCTTCAAAACAAATCTAAACAACCTACCTGTTTTCATCTCAAAGCACCGTCTAACCTGCCTCCGTCTTTCTCCATCTCCTTATTAAGTACCATACATGCAGTTGCCCTGGCCCTGAACCTTGCCTTTTATCTGTACCTTTTACCTGTACTCTTAGCGCTTAGAACTGCCTTGTAAGTAGATTACAGCGCTATATAAATAAATTATTATTATTATTACTTAGTTGAAATTGAAAAGGGGCGTCTTGATGTGTCGTGCACGACAACGAGATGCGTGATCGAAATGAAACCGTCACAATTAAAACGCATATTAAACTTAGCGCTTATAAATCTAAATCATCTCATGGCCATATTCTTATAATGTGTCGCCTTAATCACAGTTGTAAAATAAATTCAGCGGTCACGTGAATTCACCATGCGAGACCCAAACCTAGTATACAATCGCACCCCGACTCGCGAAGCGGGTATACAATAGTCCCTACCAGTGGACGACTGGTATACATTTCTCCCTCCTGCGCACGACGGGTATACCCCACCCCCACCCACCCACCCAAATGATATGTGGTGGAAAAGGACGTTTAAACTCCCCCCCCCCCCCCAAAAAAAAAAAGGAAAAAAAGGGGAAAAAAAGGGGGGCAAACTAACTATACCAACTGAGCTGGAAGCAGCAAGGAAGAAACGTTATAACTCGATCCATTTCGTTGTGTGAAGAGCACAGATTTCACACATGAACCAGACACTATTCTACGACTTAAAACAAACAAAAAGCTCAAATAAACTAAACATGGGGTTAATTTTTTTTAATTGAGTCAACAGATCCTTAACCTCCATATTTTCTCCTACAGTTGCCTCTGTGGATACAGACGCGTCAGGATGTCCCCAGTACGTAACTGAGGGCGCTTCACTGTACTGTGAGTGTAGAGCCGTTAATGTTGGGAACGTTCAGAACCTACCTGTAGCGTCGTGGCCCGGCCAGTCTGCCAACTACCAGCTGAGTCTCACAAACGTACGTAGGGAACAAAATGGGACGGAGTTCACGTGTCAGGTTACCACTGGTGACGAAACGAAGACAACCATTTACGTCATGCAGGTGGCTTGTAAGAACACACACAACACACACACACACACACACACACACACACACACACACACACACGAATTTTTTTTTTTAATTACTGTACTTTTTTGAGTTCATTTAATTTACTGCTATTTTCTGTATTTTTTCAAACCTTTCACAACAAGGTTTTACACTCACAATCGAATGTATACAAATGGCTTTCAGTGGCCATATCTAATTGTTCCATTTTTGTGCCGGATAACCCCCTGCTTACTTGTGAGCAGTATACAATATGTGTCAGTTTACATTATATGATCTTTGTCATGGTTGTTGCAGACGGCCCGATGGACGAGACAGTGACAATTCTTGGCCCAGACGTATTTCCCACAGATGGGTAAAAAAATCTGCTCTTGACCTGCGAGGCAACGGAAGTGAACCCCATCCCAGAATTCAGTTGGAGCGGAGCGATTTGTGACGAGGGAAACAACGGGCGCACGTGCACCTTCAGACCAGACGCCCCGGGGGATGATGGGAAGAGAGTGTCGTGTAGAGTGACCAATAGAAACACAACACCAAATTCAACAATAGGAGAGACGACGTTCTCTCTTGATCTCACCTGTATGTTGAAAGCCCTGTTGTCATTGACGTCGTGTTTTGTTTTTAAAAAAAGTACATGTCAATTCTGTTTTATCTTCGTTGCTTGATGCTTTCTTTCACCAGATCATTTATGTTTTTTATGTAGTTAAAATGAAACACGAAAATCAACAACAAACACCATAAAAACAACGACAACAACAACAACACCAAAATAAAGATAAACATAGAACGGCAATACTTTGTACGACTCACATGTGACCTTGGCCTTCAGGAGCGGCCACTCAAACAACCACAATTGTAAAAACAGCTCTGCCAAATTGATTTCCGAAACTTTTGTTCAATCCCTATTACCCTGACCAGAAAGGTCAATTTGAGGTCACGGTCATAGTCAAGGTCACAGGTATGGACAAAAGTTCTTCATACCAACCACAGCTGCGTCAGGTTTGGGTTGTCAGATGTTTTCAGCCGGTATTTCAGCCTATTTTTCAAATTGATAATAGTATTTGCCTGTAACGTCTACTGCAGTAGAAAAAAAAGAAAGAAAGAAAGAAAAAGTTATATCGTGTTCTTTTGGTTCTTTCTCAGATCCCCCAACAACTGTACCTGTGATAACCGGCTACACTGAAGGTCAGTTACTGAAGACAGGAGACATTCTCACGTGCACGGTGACAGGCGGAAAGCCCCCAGTATCCGCAGTACTCTTCCAGTGCAGCAGCCCCAAACTGCCCGACCAAGAGGATGTTGTTGTCGGTTCGTCCGTTTCCAGTTCACTGACTATTGACACGTCACAGGCCACAGAGGGAAATGCGTTGTGTCTGTGTGAAGCTGTGTGGGAACCTGATTTTACTCTGTATCGCCTGACAACCACTCCTACACTTGAGATAGAGTGTAAGTCTCTCTCTCTCTCTCTCTCTCTCATTTCTGCTTACCTCACTTAGAGACATTAAATGTGGGACTGGGGAGGATTAGTTGATGTTTGATTGATAAAAACAAATCTCAGCGATTTACAGCAACACACACACACACACACACACACACACACACACACACACACACACACACACACACTACAAACCACGTGTTTGATTTATCGTCGTGTGTGTCGTGTGTGTGTGTGTGTGTGTGTGTGTGTGTGTGTGTGTGTGGGTGCGAGAGGAGAGAGAGAGAGAGAGAGAGAGAGAGAGGGATGATGATGATGATGATGATGATGGAAACCTTTATTTATCAACGGTAAAAGTTTTTGACAGAAGAAGCGTTCGTACAGTTTACAAA
Organism: Batillaria attramentaria; assembly: GCA_018292915.2. Taxonomy (NCBI): domain Eukaryota; kingdom Metazoa; phylum Mollusca; class Gastropoda; family Batillariidae; genus Batillaria; species Batillaria attramentaria. The sequence goes on along the minus strand of JACVVK020000156.1, from coordinate 238,086 downwards.
CTTGCCGTTGCTAATGCTAAAAAAGTAAAAGTAGAAAAGCAAAAAGTATGAAACAACATGCAAATAGTAGTAAGTAGAAAAAAGTTAAACAACAGTGTAAGGAACTTACATAATTATAAAGAAGGTGCGCATGTACAGACACATGCACCGGGCCTAGTGGGCGTGTCTGGAACATCCATACACCGGAGTTTACGAGCCTAGTCTGTTCAGTGACACAGCACGTATCATGTAAAGCGTCTATTGACTAGTTATAACATTATAGACAGTCAAACAAATGCCGCCGTAGTAATTCTTTAAACGTTTTGGAAGAAGTTACTGTTTTTAAAGGCACCGGAAGTGAGTTCCACAGCGATGCTCCAGCAAAAGTGAGACTGGTCTTGTAGAGATCAATACGAGGTAGAGAGAGAGAGAGAGAGAGAGAGAGAACAGCACCAAACAGTTGTCTACTGTAAGATTTCCAGTGTGACAAACCCAAAACGACATCACTCAGAACAGCTTTCTTGTGTATTTTTCAGACAAGGCGTCAGTGCTCCGGTTCAGCATTAACGGTTCCACAGACGATGTGACAATGCACGAAAGCGACATT
>JACVVK020000156.1:220000-230000 GCA_018292915.2 Batillaria attramentaria | reverse complement strand
CAAACACCATGGATTCACTGAAAGTGTACGTGTGACTTTCTGCAAGGACTATTTTCGTCTACGCTGTGTTATGTATAATGATGCGATGACGATGATGACGAAGATGATGATGATGATATCGGCGACTAGCTAACTAGTTTATCAGTGTGTTGTCTGGTGGTTGTTTCTGAAGTGCGCTTGCAAGCTTTTTTTTTGTATGACAGATATTTGTAGGATGATGAATCCATCAGTAAAGCCGAGCATTTCAGTATTTTGGCTTCAGCTTAACTTCACCAGGAAATGTAGGCTAGAAATCGCTCCACGTACAAAGTGTTTGATAATGTGATCGAGAAAACAGACCCTGGCCTAGTGCGGTCGTATTGTAACAATACTGACATAAACTTTGAATTTATCAGGACTTGGTAAACATTCTGAGCCAGGACAGCTGAGGGTGGGAGAGCGGTGGTAAACATCAAGTCGCGGTGATTTCTGTTCCCGGTTTGAAGCAAGCTAGTGTGTTGGCTTTCCCCTCGTAATCCGGCGGCCATCATTTGATAGTTTTGATGATCACATGGAAAATGAGGCTATGGGACGTTAACCCACTTTGACTACCAACCAATCCTGAAGGAAAGCACAATACTCTACGTGTGTCTTGCTGCATACCTTGTACCTGAACGTTTTAGCCAGTGGAGCTGATTAGTTTTCAACCAGCATCATTAACTAACCAACCAGCCAATCAGTGCTGAACAACACGAAGGAAACTGTTATACACAAACGCGTCTTGCTGCATACCTAAACGTTTTAGCCAAAGGGGGTGGTTATCACCGGTTTTTTAACTGCGTGATGTGAACTCCTCACGATCGCTCGCACTGTTCGACATTTCCTTCTCCATCCAGATATACCACTACTTCTATATCTGCCCAAGGGTACTAATGCCCTGACGCCTAACCCAGACTCAAACACACGAATACCTACACACCCTGTAGGTATAACAAGACCCAAACCGTGGACACGTGACTGTGCGGAGCACTGAAGCGTGACGCGCATTGAAAGGACTGTGTTTTGGTCACCGCTTGTCAAAGTCTGCAGTCTACAAGTTCGGCTAGGGCAGTGCTTGCTTACGGCGTTGGAAAGCGGAAGGTTTGACCAAACACCGAACAGGGGAGTATTATCGTGTGACGGTCATGTAAAACTTGGCTGGGCGTGTGAAGGTACGCTTTGTATTTCGTGTGTAGCTGTGTGTGGCGAAGCGAGACACCTCTCCAAGTGTGACGGAAGATTCTGATCGCGATCTGTATGACAGTGAGAGACTACGAAGATGCTGACGGCAGTTTTGATCCTCCTGATAATCGTCGGAGAGAAAAGAGGTAAGTTCTGCACCATTACATTTCAAACTGTTCGAGATACACACATACTTATATTTGCTAGGGGTTTAATGAAGTAAACCGTTTAGACAGTATGTTCACACTTGTGATTGTCATGGCTTCTGTCTGGATGTTGGCGTGTGTGTTACGGTGAGCGTGTGTGTGTGTGTGTGTGTGTGTGTGTGTGTGTGTGTGTGTGTGTGTGTGTGTGTGTGAGAGAGAGAGAGAGAGATTTTCAAATGAAGGGACGCACCTGTTAGTGACTTAAGATTAGCGGTCATGTCATCAAGATATTGCTAAGTGAGACTGGTTATGCTTATCTGTTGAAGCAACTATCTCAAGTCTATGACAACTTTAAGAAAATTCTAGCTGCTTGTTTTGTTTGAATTTTAAAAGTGACGATTGCTACGGAAACTCTAACAGCGTTTGAATTTAGTTCCCAAAATACTGCAAGTATGGGGGTTGGGGGGAGGGTGGTAGGACAGTAGAAACTGAAGTTCCTAAAATGATCTCCCTTACTCTAAAGCTTCCATTCGTAAACTATGCCTTTATGCAGTTCGTGTATGGCCACTGACTTGCTCACTTCTCATTCCCAGCATAACGTTATTCGCCGTGCTTAATATCTGACTTACTCAGTTACCTATCTCACATTGGCATATACATGTACAATCTGCTACACTTTCCCTATTATTTCACGCCTCAGGTGAAAACGTGGAAACCTAGCAAGCGGTGATTAATCTGTTCCTGGATTCGTCACGCGTGAATGCACACGAACATAACCCGAGCCGCTCGAACTGATCTGCCACAAGGCTCGTAATAACTAGCAGATTATAAGCGTTTGATGTATGCCCAGTGGGGAGGTCATTTCCCGCGTGAGAAATTCGAACATGAGATGAACGCAGTCTGTATAATTATTTGAATTAATTATTCAGTGTGGGCATTGTATTGGTCGAGATTCAAATCCCGGCTGGAGCTAAATATCGTGCCGGCCTTTTTCACGTTGCCCCGTTTTCTCTGTCTGTCTGTCTGTCTGTCTGTCTCTCTCTCTCTCTCTGTGCGCACGATACAGATAGACAACAGAACAATTGAGTGTTCCCTCGCAGAACGTAGTATCTCTCTTCTTTCTATCAGTATAGATATTACCTTCTAGCAGGGAATCCTCGCAGTGTAAGCAAAGGCTATGGTACTAGCGTAGTATCGGCCTGTTCCCTAGAAGTAGGTTCATCTTACACAGCACGAGTAACCAGTGTACCACGGTATAAGCTTACTATACGGTGTGGGAATGCGTGAGACATCAGTCTCCGATATCGTCAATGAATATTTAATCAGCCACAACCACCGCAGGCAGTCATGCAAATAGGAGAGTGTGAGTATGAATTGACTGAAGGCAGATACCACTATGACGGTACACTGTGTCCGTAGGGTGGATGTTTGGGTGTTTAACGTCCTTTTCCACCACATACGGGGGATATCAAAGGCGAGTCAACGATGAAAAAGCCAGCACAAATATTTGGTCCCAGCCGGGATACGAACACTAGCAATCAATCAACATCAACAGAGACTTGGTGAACCAAACACAAACACAAACGAAATTGAGGCTATTTTGTTTCTTCATTTGATTTTTTTTTCTCTGTGTGCGTGTGTGCGGTGTGTGTGTGTGTGTGTGTGTGTGTGTGTGTGTGTGTGTGTGTGTGTGTGTGTGTGTGTGTGTGAGAGAGAGAGAGAGAGAGAGAGAGAGAGAGAGAGAGCAGATGGTCATTCTTTCTATCCTCTCTCTTCTCTATCTCTTACAGATCTATCTTATAATACTCCGCCGCAAATGTTTTTTTTTTTTTTGTACTTATGAGCACATTCATAAGTTTTTACTTGTTGTGCTCGGTATCGTCGAAATTGTGTGAGTGAATTTTCTGTCTGTTTAAAATGAATAAAAACTGTTTAAACCAAAAAAAAAAAAAAAAAAAGAGAGAGAGAGAGAACACGGTGCGTAGCTAAAGAGATCAAGATGGATTACCCAAGCAGCTGATCATTCATGCATAGGTTTATTGCGCGCAAATTAATCGGCTCAATTCTGACCAACTGAAAACCGTCAACAGTATTCTATCAACAGTGTTCTGGGTAGAAACTACAAAATGTTACATGCATGCTACATACCACTGTGTACAACTGTACCGCATGACCAACAACTTATGACAAAACAACACCACAGTAACCGGACTCGAAATAATCTATCCCTCTCAAAGGAAAATCAGCTGGCTCACTAGACGGACAGACAGACAGACAGACAGACAGACAGACATGTAGACATGCAGGTAGGCAGGCAGGCAGGCAGGCAGACAGACAGACAGACAGACAGACAGATGGTGGACGGACGGAGGGACGGATAGACAGACAGATAGACAGACAGACAGACTTGTCCGTGTCCATATTCATTATGGGATTGGTGTGAATGAGTAAGTGAACTAGTAACTAAGCGAGTGAGGGAGGGGCTGACTGACTGACTGACTGACTGACTGACATATTGATTAAAATTACCAATGGTCTGTTCTTATTTTTGCAGTGTTTTCCGTGGATCCGGACGCATCCGGATGTCCCCAGTACGTAACTGAGGGCGCTTCACTGTACTGTGAGTGTAGAGCCGTTAATGTTGAGAACGTTCAGGGAAGCCTACCTGTAGCGTCGTGGCCCGGCCAGTCTGCCAACTACCAGCTGAGTCTCACAAACGTACGTAGAGAACAAAATGGGACGGAGTTCACGTGTCAGGTTACCCTTGGCGACGAAACGAAGACAACCGTTTACGTCATGCAGGTGGCTTGTAAGTTTGTTTATTTGTTTGTTGTTGTTGTTGTTGTTGTTGTTGTTATTTTGTGCATTAAAAAAAAAAAAACGCGCTCTGCACCTTAACTAAGCCAAGTTATTTATTGGTACGGTTTAGTTTGTGAACGCGCCTGCACGCATAACCCTGTAACTAGATAATTAGTAGAGTTCTTAATGCTTTACAATGTTTTAGACTTTTGCACCAGCGGTCGACCATTCAAATTCTACGACAGTTGGTACAGCACTCTCGGCCGCCAAGTGTGTTGGCAGAGTCACACTGAGTACTCTTCTGCTGGCGCAGTGCCAGCATTTGGGATGTTCTCACTGTTCAGGTGTGTAAGTGGCGTGATGATAGACACCACGAAAACAGCTCACAACGCTCTGTGAGAAGAAAAATGATACATATTGCGCCTTTGAAGCAAAAAAAACAAACCAACTTCTGGTGTCTCTGTCATCCTTTACCAGGATCGCTTCAAGCCGTTTTATTTGACGTTTGCGCGGCCTGCAAACGGATGTTCACACTACTGTTTCCAAATGAATTAATCGTCATAGCTTCATAGACGTTGGGCATTCGCACATAGTCGGAATCAAACAAAAAGTGCAAAAAAAAAAAAAATATATATATATATATATCAGTGAGTTAACTACGAGTGTTACGAGTGCTTTACGTCCGAAAATAGTAAGGAAACAGGCCGGAGACTCGGTAGCTCAAGGGAAAAAAATCTCGAGTTTCTTTCGTGGTGGGTGGATGGGTGGGTGTTTGGGTGTTTAACGTCCTTTTCCACTACGTATGGCTGATATCAAAGACGGGGCAACGAGAAAAAAAGACCAGCACAAATATATAGCCACCAGCCGGGATGCGAACTTACGACCCGAGCATTGAAGGCCCAGCGCTCTACCCTTCGGCTATCCCGGCTCCCCTTGTTTCGTGGGAAACCGCTTGAACTAATCATGTAAGCTCTATTTTACTTGCAGACGGCCCGATGGATGAGACAGTGACAATTCTTGGACCAGACGTATTTCCCACAGATGGGTCCAAAAATTTGACCTTGACCTGTGAGGCAACGGAAGTGAACCCCATCCCAGAATTCAGTTGGAGCGGAGCGATTTGTGACGAGGGAAACAACGGGCGCACGTGCACCTTCAGACCAGAGGCCCCGGGGGATGATGGGAAGAGAGTGTCGTGTAGAGTGACCAATAGAAACACAACACCAAATCCAACAATAGGAGAGACGCTGTTTTCAGTCAACGTCACTTGTACGTTGATACCGCTGCTGTTATAAAATACGTATCTTTGTATTTAAGAACTGGTACATAACGTTTCTGATTTAGCTTCGTTTAATTCTTCGCTAGGCCAAATTCTGTTAATGTGTGTTGTTGTTGTTGTTGTTGTTGTTGCTGTTGTTTTCAGACCCTTTTATGTTTTTGTTTTCCCAAATGTACTAGAACGGCCGTAGCTTTCATGTCACTTTGATCTTTAGGGGCGGTTACTCAAAACATCCATCTCAGTGCAAAACTGAAACAACTGTTTTGCCAAATGTTTGCCTAATCTTATCCAGAGGTCAAGGTCATGATCACAGTCATGCACAAGATAACTGTGCCAGGTTTGTTTGTTTGTTGTTGTTGTTGTTGTTTTTTTGCCAATACTTCAGCCGAAACAAGTTTTTGAATTGGTATGTATCTGTTTGTTTCATCGTAAAATGAACGTTCATGCTTTTGGTCTTATCGTCCTTTTCAGATCCCCCAACAACTGTACCTGTGATAACCGGCTACACTGAAGGTCAGTTACTGAAGACAGGAGACATTCTCACGTGCACAGTGACAGGCGGAAAGCCCCCAGTATCTGCAGTTCTCTTCCAGTGCAGCAGTCCCAAACTTCCCGACCAAGAGGATGTTGTTGTCGGTTCGTCTGTTTCCAGTTCACTGACTATTGACACGTCACAGGCCACAGAGGGAAATGCGTTGTGTCTGTGTGAAGCTGTGTGGGAGCCTGATTTTACTCTGTATCGCCTGACAACCACTCCGGCACTTGAGATAGAGTGTAAGTTTTTGTTTTCCTGTGGCCAATACGTATTTAGACTCGTGCTTAACTGGTTTGGTGGTGTGTAACGAGTAATGTCATACCATTTAGACAAATGTGCAGTTACGGCCTGTCACATGCTGCCACTGAGCCAACAGCCAATAGAAGGCTAAATGTAAAGTGAAAAGCGAGGCGTCGGATGTAGTATTGCTGTCAGTCAGTGTGTGTGTGTGTGTGTGTGTGTGTGTGTGTGTGTGTGTGTGTGTGTGTGTGTGTGTGTGTGTGTGTGTGTGTGTGTGTGTGTGTGTGTGTGTGTCCTATCCTACCCTACCGTACTACAACGTAGAGCCTAGAAATCATAATACGCCACAGAATAGAGGGCATAAAATGGCATAGCATATCATGGCATAGCATATCACTCCACAGAATAGCATACCATACCAGTCTAGATACCATACATAGTCTAGAATAGCATAGCATAGCATAGCATAGCATAGCATAGCATAGCGGTTCCAGATCCTGAAACCTTTGCAGTATCAATTTTTTTCTCAGTATTGTCCGGTTCGAATCATTCAGCTATAAATAAAATATATTTTTTATCATTACTGATTTTCAGTCAAGGCGTCAGTACTCCGGTTCAGCATGAACGATTCCACAGACGATGTGACAATGAACGAAAGCGACATGGCGGATGTGGAACTGAAGTGTGCGGCAACCGGCAGACCAAGACCCAACATAACTCTGGAGAGACAAGGGGACGCAACTCCACTGCGCCGGGGCGAAAGTGACGAGTTGTCTTTCCGAATGTCTCGGGTCACGTGCGAGAAAATGGGGACGTACACTTGCATTGCTGATAACGGTTACCCCAACCCTAGCCAGATGTCGCTGCGACTGACCGTCTACTGTGAGTAATTTTGAATAGTGAAGACGTTGTTGTTAATGCCGTTGATGTTGGCGTAGTTGATGGTGGTGTAGTAGTCGTCGTTAGTGTTAGTTTTCTTGTTGTTGGTAGTAGTGGTGGTGGTGGTTTTTCAGTGTTTATTTGGTTTTTTTTATGTTCCCCGAGTTACACATAAAAACTTTTACGCATCTGCACTAGACAAACGAAATGAAGGCAATGTTAGGGTGGAAAGGACAGCTTTTATTAAAGCGTCAAGATAAAAACCGGAATGGTTAAAAAAAGACAACTTGCATAGAAAATGGTCCCGCCGACCATATCTTGGCACAACATGATGAGTATTGGTGTCGGCGGGACCAGTGCATCAAGAGCCCCAAAAGTGGGCAGAATAGAGATTCAAAAACATGACCTGACATAATACTTGGGTTTTGTGGCACCATCACAGTGTTGTGTTGTGTTGTTTGTTTGTTTGTTTGTTGTTGTTTTTTTTCACATGTTCTTTGTGACAGTTTGGGTGAGTGGGTTGTTGTCTGGATGGAATTGAATCTTCAACTTGATGATGGCGATGATGATGATGATGATTACAGGTGCCCCAAAACATACTGACGTCACACAGTCCTCAGCCAACCGTGACACGCCTCCCAAACTGTCAAGCGACGGTCTCAACGTAACCATGGTATCCTTTCCAGTACCTAACACGTTCACCTTCAGTTTCCATGGCAGCCAGAGCTCTAACCCTGGACAGGTAGTGTCAAGTGGCATGTTTTCCACAACCTGCATACAGAGTGACGTAGAAGACTATCTGGTGACGTGTCAAGTGAAAGCCTATGACGTCAGGGCGGAAGATTTTGGCGTGTACAGTATGACGCTGGACAACGGGCTGGGTACTTTGGACTACTACTTCACCGTAGATATAACGGGTATGTTTTGCAAACGCAAGCGCCATGAATTGTCCCCTTTTAATTGCGCATTTATTTATTTATGACGCAGGTGTTTAAAAAATGATCCTATGCTGTAACCCTCCCTTGCGCTGTCGTCTGTATGTGTTTTACAAACTTTCAGATTGGCTTTTCTTAAGAACAAAAAACAGTAGAAACTCTAACCCTGTAAGAAGGCTTTTCAAAACTTATTACTTATACAGACCTTTCTTATATTTGTCTTTTGAGGACAGATGCTTTCTCGGGGGACCTCTAGGTCAAGGTCACACGCTAACAATAAAGACTTTTGCTGTTTTAGTTACTGTACTTCAATTCTAGAACATGTACAGGGCAACCCAATATCATGTCAAGCATTGTGTGTGTGTGTGTGTGTGTGTGTGTGTGTGTGTGTGTGTGTGTGTGTGTGTGTGTGTTGCAGTTGCAGCCAGACCAACAACGTCGACAGACGACGACGACAGCGACGACTCCGGAGAGACGGCAACAGCCGCCATCGCCGGTGGGGCAGCCGCTGGTGTTGTCGTCATCGTTATTATTGTCGCTGTCGTGGCCGCTTTTATCGTCAAAGGAAGGAAAAGTGAGCGGGTTTTAGTTTTGTTTTAGTTTGTTTTTGTAACACCAAGTTCAACACTTTAAAAAAACCTTCCAAAATTCTGTTTCTAGTCTCTGATTATAATGCTTTAAGTTAGAGACGAGGTTTTTGTCATTCCTGTTGTGTACTGAGGGAGCCATTACCAATACTTTTCTTGTTCTTCAACAGAGGAGAACGGTGATCCGGAAGATTCTGCAAAATCTCAGGACGATGACGAAGGTGTGTACTCGTGGTATAGACAATCATTATATTATATTTCAGTTGTACTTATCAACAGCGCAATAATGCCAGAAACAACCACTGTCAGATTGAACTCAATACATTTGTTTATGGAAAGAAGACATCGACTTTACCCAGAAACCTCATCCAGAGGTATTTCATACGCATTGAAATTCTACATACAAGGAAAAGGTGTTTAGTAAGGTAGGAAAGTCTTGATCTAGTATGGCAGTTTTGAAGCTTACTTTTCTATTGGAGAGAGAGAGAGAGAGAGAGGAGAGTGGGAGGTATGACCCGAACCCGAAAAGTTTCAAGAGCACGTATTTCACGGATTCGTCGAACATTTTTCTTCAGCAGTATACGTTAGACGCTTGCTGTTACGTTGAGGATTGAATGTTTGTTTTGGTCGTTACAGTTCTAGAGGAACACATCAACGTGACATACGTCAGCGCAGACGACATTGACCAGAACTCCAACAGCCAATCAAGTCCCAGGAAAAAGTCACCTGACTCTGTGGCCCTCTCTTCCGCTCAGTCAACCGGTGCTTACGATGACGTATCTGACGTCAGAGCGAAAAACAACGAAGAAAACGAAACCGATTTCGGTTACTCGTCTGTGAATGGAGGAAACGTTCAAACCGGTTTGGAAGCTGGGAAAGATTCAGAACCTTCGCAAGAAGTTTTTGCGGAAACGGACACATACGCCAGTGTTGACGAGGATCGACCAAGACCGTCTCCAGCACCGAGGAGTATTCAAGGGACAGCATACGCCGTCGTTGAAATAAACAGCAACGCCGAAAGACCCGCTCACGACCCAGTTCTTCAAAGCGATGACTATGTAGCGCTTGCCACCAGCAGCGCTAGAGAGGACACAAAAGATCCAGGTCATGATAACGAAGGAGAGCCTCGTTCTCAGACTCCCGACACTACAGTCGGTCCTCTGGGTGATATATATTCTCAAGTCGACAGAGCGTCCAAGAAAAACAAGAAAAACCCCGCACAAACCAAAGTTAGATTCGCCGAGGACGATGCACAAGACATAACAGGACCTCTCGGTGACGTGTACGCTCAAGTTCACAAACCGCCCAGAGAAGGAAGCGTAAAGAACGCAAACGGCGACAGAGATGACCAATCACAAGCGCCTGTGCAGAAACCCAAACGACAATCCAAACCGAAACCG
>JACVVK020000156.1:210000-217500 GCA_018292915.2 Batillaria attramentaria | reverse complement strand
GCACGCTCTCACGCATTCTCTCTCACACACATCTGCAGTCAGGTCAGCTATGAAGGTTTCAGAATTTAGAATTACATTTTAGACTTTTAGAATTTAGACTGACCATTTCCAAAGTGGAGGGGGAGGGGGAGAGGAGGGGGAGGAAGCCCCCTGGCTCGACCTCTGCTTCGTCCTCTACTTCTTCCTCTACCTCTTCCTCGAGCTCCTCCTGGGGAGCCGGGATAGCCGAATGGTAGAGCGTTGGACTCTCAATGCTCGGGTCGTGAGTTCGAATCCCGGCTGGGGCCAAATATTTGTGCAGGCCTTTTTCTCGTTGCCCTGTCTTTGATATCACCCTTACGCGGTGGAAAAGGACGTTAAACACCTAAAATCCCACCCACCCACATCCTCTAGCTCCTCCTAAAAGAAAAATTCAAATTGTTCGACTGCAAGCAAAGTGATGCAGCATACGAGTCCGGTCTCAGACAGTCTCAGAAGGATCCTATGTGGCTGTACACGAAGTAAGGGTCACGTGGCTCCTGTGGTCGTTGTGCGTGGTCCAGTCTGTTGTAGACGTCGTTGTCGTTGTAGCGGTCTTTGGCGGGCATCTGGTTGAGAGCTTGCTGCAAGTTAAGATCACAAGTGTAGGCTGCATTTAGATAAACAAATAGACATTTTAGTTATTGGCATATCGATAAACAACAAGAAGAAAACCGAAAAACAATTACACACACACGCACGCACGCGCCGAAAACCAGAACATGGTATTTTAAACACCAGCTGTCCCCAAAACAGTCGCTCAGGTCGTGAGTTCGAATCCCGGCTGGGGACAAATATTTGTGCTGGCCTTGATCTCCTTGCGCCGTCTTCGATATCACCCATACGTGGTGGAAAAGGACGTTGAACTCCCAAACACCCACCCACCCACATCAAAAGCAGTCATTACATTTGCACAATTTAGTTCGCGAAAATGCAGTGTAGAAACCCATTACAAAAGTAGGCTAGAATAATGAATGTTGTTATTGTTACCCTTGGTAACACTCGCACTCCCAAACCGGAAAGTACTGGGTGTTCATAATCATCTCCAGTATTCCTCCTTGGCTGAGCTTGATCACCACCGCCTAGAAATTTAAAAACAAAACAAAGAGAACTTGTCAACCAATGAAAATACATGTACAGCACATCCACTTAGGCAGCTAGGGAAGAGATACTATTGATATGTTCTAAAACGAGCTTATTCCATCTTTGTTGAGCCAAATTACTTATGTTTTGGAACAGTTTCACTCGTGAGTGTGTCTGTACGCTCGAAATCTTAATGCGATACAATGTTGTTTACACTTTGCGCGAGTGGTCGCGCACTCAAATTCTACGACTGTTGTTACACTCCTGGAGCGCTCAGTGTGATCGCCTCGTCATCGAGTACGCCTACAGACACAGTCACTGAGCAGGTATCTAAGTGGTAGGATGATAAAAACCACGAAAACAGATAGGATAGATCTGCGAGCATAAAAATGGTATAAGACCTTTTAAATAAGCATATCTACACATAAAACCGAAATGGAGGTTTTGCACACTGCAAGGGAGAAAACTGTGCTTGTGTGGGAGGATGCGCTTACATCTACAAATAACACAAAAAGGGGGCGGTGGCGGGGGACGGGGGGGGGGGGGGGGTAACGGATGATTGTATTTATGTATATCTATTCATTTCTCATTTATTTGTTTATCTATTTATTCATTTTTGTCTCAAAAGCCGGCCCACCACTAGTACTTCCCCGGTGAAACCTGCAGCCGATGCCTCAGCGGAAAACGAGTCACGTGACATTTTTTTTTTTTTTGCACAAGCAGTAGAATGCTGGGATAGCGTGGGTCACAGCCCTGTGTTCAACTCTGGCTCCAAATATGCACGCACCCAACTACTTTGCAGTTCGTCGACGACTAAAATGAACTAAAGAGCACACTTCTCTCCCTTGCTACATACATGCATCTTATCCTTGGGTTGCCATATCCTATACTGCGCTAAAACCATTCACCTGTTTCTTGTTTTTAACGATTACAAGTTGCGAGGATACCTGGTTTGGGTTTTGGCGCTGGCATGGGTCCTTGCTTCGGAACATTCACGTAACCCCCTTGTCTCGCCTGACCTCCCCTGGTCTCGGGTTCAAAATGGCGGCCACCAGCTCGGTTGCCGGGCACTTTGTTGACTTTCGTGTAGCCGTCCACGTCACGTTGCGGAGTGAAGCCGGGGGATTTGGCGTTGTAAGAAGGTGGAGGTCGCGGCGAAAGCGAGGCACCCACGTGATCATAATCGGAAGTCTGCTTCCTAGGTCCTGGAATTGACAATCAGTACTTTTGATGATGATGATGATGATGATGATGGAGACTTGATATAGCGCACGGCTCCACCCTGACTGAGTGCTCACGGTGCTTAAGGAGAGGTTTTGAAAGAAAGATAGTGTGAAAAAAGACAGGTGATTACTGGGATGATGCACTGAAGAGATGAGTCCTCAGGCGCTTCCGGAATGCCGTGATGCTGACTGCCTCCTTCACTGACTCAGGAAGAGAGTTCCACAGTTTGGGAGCTTTTGTGGAAGTTTTAGATGCTTCAAATGGGTGGGAAGTAAAATAGAGTACATGAATGTCCTGGCTTTCAGAAAAACAAAATGTAGGGAATTTGTCCTGATTTGACAAGCAAAGGCTCCCTTTTCCAAATGATGGTACAGATATCACAGATATTTTCTTCTGTATGTTTTACAGGAAACGCCACGAGTCTTCTCGACCTGAGTGTGGTGGAACACTGGTTTGAAACATTGCTCATATCTCAACAATAACACGACTATTGTTAGAACTACAAGCAACCTGCAATAAGCAGGCTGATATGATAATTTCTTATACTAATGGTTCATTGAAAATTAGAAATTGTGATTTACCATTTTACGGATTGATAAATCACCCATCCACCCACTGAATCAATCGAGCACTCACTCACTCACTCACTCACTCGCTCGTTCACTCGTTCACGTACTCTATCAATGACACAGTCACACGATCATTCAGTTCCTCGTACCTTTGTTCTCATTTCGTCCCCCATTTTGACGAGGCTTCGAGAAGTCTCCACGCGCATGACCGGAGGCAGCGTGCGGGATGACGTCACCTAGACGATTGTACGTGTCCATTTCTTGACTTGAATCCGCAAATGACTGGTTTCTGGACCCCTCGTCCAAAGCCTCGGCGAATAGTTTCATCACTCGAGCTGACCCTGTCCCCGCCACAGACGAAAAGCCACTCACGCTTTCAGTGTCTTCATCAGGACGCTTCTTAGCGAGGTGCTGGTCGCTGCCGCGGCGGGGGTCAGGAAGCTGGGAATGTCCCGGATGGGAGTTTGGTTTAGAGGTTATGTCAGCCGCGTTTGGATTAATGTAGGTTGCGTTGAGGATACTTTCGTAGTCTGGAAATAAGAACGATTTAATTTGTAAAAATACAAAATCGGAGCAGTACTCAGCTGTGAATTAGCTCCAGATCGACTCATGAATTATTTGTTTACCTCGTTTCTAAGTCAATCTATGATACACAGAAATAATGCGTAGAACTGAGAAAACTTGCTGTTTGATGTCTTCTTCAAAGTAATGATGGTTAATACGAGAACAAACAAAAATGAATGATAGTTTCACATTCTCTATAATGAATATGTTAGCAGAAAAAAAAACCCATACCGTTTTCATCAGAATCTTCCGAAAGTTTTCTGTCGGGCCGCTTGCGTGCTGCAGATGAAAACAAACCAATATAACAACGACACCAAAACTGGGGGTGATAAGTGGTCTAATAGGTAGCGCGTTGGATTTAGCCGCTGCGCTACTGAACGGCCGTCACCAATGTCACGGCGTTGAAGCTTGGGTTCGAGCCCAGGTCGAGCTAGTGAGGCTACCGCGCTGCTCATCGGGGGTTTCTCTCTACGTAAGCCGGTTTTCCTTCCCCAGCAAATTTAAAAAGTAGGGTAGGTATTGGGCAGCACCGAGGCGACGCGCTTTCCACGAGGGAAGCAGCCCGATTTTCCCGACAGGCATGAAAAACAAAACAAAAACGAAAAATGATCAAGAAAATAACAACAACAACAAATACAAACACGGCGATGACAATAACGACAGCTACAACAGTACCTTATATTATAGTAGAGACCCATTGTTTATAGAAGACAAAGTACTGACTAGTTGCCGGAATGGTATATCGGCTGAAAGTTTTTTTTTGTTTTTTTTTTAATTGTGTTTATGGACATTTTTCTAAGTTGTGAGAGTTTTCATTTATATCTGTACTACCAGAGTTGAATCAAAAACACGACAGGAGTGACCTCCCTTAAGGTTTTAACTCTTAAGAGCCCGAGGTCGACCAGCCCTGCCCGCTATATGTTAAAAAGAACAAACCACTGTACACCAGTAGAAACCACTTCTATTACACAAGGCGTGGACCTTCCCCGCTAGGCACGAGACCGCTGCAGTTCGCATAACAGTGGCTTGAAGTGGTTTCTAGTGATGTGAAGATTTCAAGTAAAATTGCGGTTTTTAAGTGATAACTATGGTAAAACCAGCCAGTCACGGTTAGTATCATCGTGTGTTAGTCTTACCCTTTCTCTTCCTGTCGCAGATGACGAGAGCGATGATGACAACAACGACAATAAGGCCAGCCACAGCCCCGCCAGCGATGGCTGCCATGGGCAAAGGTTCCGGATTGTCGATAGGTCCCTTGTCTGTGGATGATTCTGTGCTGCTCGTCATCACGGATGGCGTCACTGTAGTGGCAATTTCCCCTGTGTTTGGAAACAGCGTTGTGATGACTTCTGTTGTCATGTCAGACGTCATGGGTTCAGTTGTACCAACACCAGACGATGGACTGACGTCATCAGTCGTACCAGCCAGTGTTGCGCCAGTTGTTGGAGGTGACGCAGTGGTGATGCCTTTAGTTGTTGGAGACGACGCAGAGGTGATGCCTTCAGTTGTTGCAGATGACGCAATGGTGATGACTTCAGTTGTTGTAGATGACGCAGTGGTGATGCCTTCAGTTGTTGTAGATGACGCAGTGGTGATGCCTTCAGTTGTTGTAGATGACGCAGTGGTGATGCCTTCAGTTGTTGGAGATGACGCAGTGGTGATGCCTTCAGTTGTTGGAGATGACGCAGTGGTGATGCCTTCAGTTGTTGGTGATGACGTAGTGGTGACGCCTTCAGTTGTTGGAGGTGACACAGTGGTGATGCCTTCAGTTGTTGGAGATGGCGCAGCGGTGATGCCTTCAGTTGTTGGAGATGACACAGTGGTGATGCCTTCAGTTGTTGCAGATGACGCAGTGGTGACGCCTTTAGTTGTTTGAGGTGACACAGTGGTGATGCCTTCAGCTGTTGCAGATGACGCAGTGGTGATGCCTTCAGTTGTTGGTGATGACGCAGTGGTGATGTTTTCAGTTGTTGGTGATGACGCAGTGGTGATGTTTTCAGTTGTTGGTGATGACGCAGTGGTGATGTTTTCAGTTGTTGGTGATGACGCAGTAGTGATGTTTTCAGTTGGTGGTGGTGACGCTGTGGTGATGTTTTCATTTGGTGGTGGTGACGCAGTGGTGATGTTTCCCGTCATCGGAGATGACGCAGTAGTGATGTTTTCAGTTGTTGCAGATGATGCAGTGGTGATGTTTTCAGTTGGTGGTGGTGACGCAGTGGAGATGTTTTCAGTCATCGGAGATGACGCAGTAGTGATGTTTTCAGTTGTTGCAGATGACGCAGTGGGGATGTTTTCAGTTGTCGGAGATGACGTAGTTGTGATGTTTTCAGTTGTTGAAGATGACACATTGATGATGTTTTTAGTTGTTGGAGGTGACGCAGAGGTGATGCTTTCGGTTGTTGAAGATGAGGCGGATGTGATATCTTTAGTTGTTTGAGATGATGCGGTTGTAATGTCTTCGGGTGTTGGAGATGACACGGTTTTGATATCTTCAGTTGTTTGAGCTGACAAACCAGTGATATCTGTAGGTATTGGAGATGGTGTAGAAATCACGCTGATGGATGTGTCGGGTGACACGGATTCCGCTGCTATGACTAATGTACTACCTGCACCCATTGCGTCAGTAGATAAAGGCGTTGCAGTGCCTATCGAAGTTTGAGATGAACTGGTAGTTGCTGGAGTGGTGGTGGCGTCATTGTTTGCTTTAGGTGACGTATTAGTTTGAACTGTTGTGGTTATAGATGAGTTGGTTTTGGTCATCACCGTTCTTGATTTTTGGGACTGATCGATTGTTGTTGAAGTGGAGGGAGTGGTTAAGCTGGAGGTAGTTAAGGACGTGGGAATGGGTTCTTCTGTTGTTTGCTTTTCTGGTTGTGGTGGTTCTGAAAGTAGGTGAAAGATACTGATGTTGCAAGCTGGGCAGTGCCGATGATCTAACCTTTGCTAAGTCTTTCCAGTTGCAGGTATTCCGGGAGTCATACATAAATACGAGAAAGAGATGGGGGGGGGGGGGGGGGCGGCAAGAGCGAGAGATGATGATGATGATGATGACGATGATGAAACTTTAAAAAAAAAATATTATTCAGGATAGAGCATTTAGGCATTGCTGCCTATCTTACATGCTGTCCCGCTATTCTACATTAAAGGGTACTGAGAGAAAAAAAATCAAAACAAACAAACAAACAATAAAAAAGTATAAACTATCTAAGGGAAATACAGGAGAGAAAAATACACACGATAAACAAATCAAAACATACGTGGCATGTGCTGATGATACTGGCTGTATGCCAAGTAAGAACTTTAAAGTCGTCTCTAATATTTCAAAACATATATGTAACACATTTCTATGTATATGGTCAGATAAGCGTATCGTGTAGAATTTGTTTGAAGTTTATGAATTTGGAAACGTTTTGGATACTCAGTGGTAAAGAGTTCCACATGGATGCCCCTGAGAAAGACAGGCTACTTTTACATAAATCAACCCTTGGACGAGGCGCTGGGAGCAGACTGTTTCTTGTGTTGTGCTGTTTATCATGTTCGAAATTAAATAGTTGATGAAGATATGTTGGGGCTTTGTAGTAAACAATTTTGTGCATCAGTAAACATTGGTTAAACTCCAGATGCTGTTTTAGAGGAAGAAGTTTTATAGGAGGATTTTAAACTTTTGGTCAGTACTAGAATTACCCGAGTGTAAGAGTTTGACAGCGCGCCGGTCAACGGAGTTTACCTTTTTGAACTGATTTTCCCAAAAAGTGCGGGACGCAAAATCTAGAAGACTTTGCACGTGGACATGGAAGAAAAACTTGCAGGTGTCAGGGCTAACTAAGCGACTTAGTTTAGATAGCAAGAATACATTTTTGACAATAATTTACAGAGACCATCAACATGCGTTTCCCACTTTAGTTGGTCGTCAATTATAACACCTAGTAGACGGTGGTTCGAGACCTGCTCGATAGACTCGAACCCAACTGACAACCGTAGGGGAGATAGTTTGCGTTGGTGTTTTTGGCGCGTTGTTATTAGCATGCTTTTGGTTTTGGTG
>JACVVK020000156.1:202500-205000 GCA_018292915.2 Batillaria attramentaria | reverse complement strand
CTGCAGAAAGTGTAAATATGTGATCAATAGTTGAATAACCAGCTCGGAACCCTGCCTGATTTTCAACAATAGTGTCATGCATATCCACCCATTCCTTGAGTCTTTCATTAATAATAATACCGTATAACTTGCTACAAACATCCATAAGTGCAATACCCCTGTAATTATTAGGGTCGTTGACACTACCTTTCTTGAACAGTGGCTGAATGACTGACTCTGTCCAACTTTCTGGGTAAATACCTTTATCAAACAAAATGTTAAAAAACTTCACTAGGAAATCTACAATACTAATGTCTGAATATTTATACAGTTCTCCAACAATACCGTCAGGACCAGCAGCTTTATTATTTTTCAGGCGGCGCACGGCTCGCTCAACATCATGCTGCGTAATCGGACCATTCAGAATGTCGGCCTCGAGTTCACTGTGTACTTCTGTGGTGTGTGTGTAGTCGTCATGCACGTGATTATCAGGGTCAGAGTTATGTGGGTCAGCATCAAGGATAGATTTAAAATGTAGATGCCAGTCATCCACTGAAATGGTGTTATGTACTTTATGCTTCTTTGAAACAAACTTCGAAACTGTATTCCAAAATTCTTTGGAGTCATGCAGTGCATCAACTAATGAAGACGAAAGTTTCTGTTTATGCTGTTTTTTCTTTCTATGTATCAAATGTTTGTATTCTCTGCGAACCTTACAATATGTTGCCACGTCTTGCTGATCACGTGATTTACGGCACTTACGCAAAGCTCGCCTGGTCAACCCTTTCGCAATAGCACACTCCTGATCAAACCAAGCATGTTTTTCACGTAGTTTCGGACTGACACAAACGCGTTTAACCATAAACTGTGCACTGTCTAAAAGACACGTATTAAAAATTTGAAGTGCACCATTAACGTCCGTATCTAACAATGATTTAGCCTCCTTAAGCTGAGACTGAACTTCAGCGGAACGGATCGAGTCCACAAAACTTGCAGAATAATCACTTTTCCACACTAGCCGAGTAATGAACTCTTCTTTAGCATCAAATTCCTTTGAACAGTTACGATTATCACTGACTGTAACAAACAGTTCAACCGGCAAATGGTCAGCTTCCATTCTCTCCCCAACGTTTAACTCGCTCACAGCAATAATAGAATTGAAAAGGTTTTCACAAACAATGAAATAGTCTACAACACTATTACCAAAATCAGACAAGTATGTGTAGCTACCGTTATGGTTGCCTTTACACACTCCGTTAAGAATATACAAACCAGTAGTGGCACACATTTCCAGCAACAACTGACCGTATGAATTTACTTCTCTATCGTCAGAAAACCGTGGAACAGTAATTATATCATCGTTGCTGTGCACCCCAGTATAGACGTGATTCACATGGTATAGGATATCCGATGTTCTAGCATTCAGGTCTCCACAAAGCAGAAGAAATGCATCATGATCAGACATAAGATCCATAACGCAGTTCTCAAGCACTGTAATACCGTTATCAACACCAAAAACGTCATAATACCGCGAGTTCACAGGCGGGATGTAAGTACAAATATACACAACGTCCTTTGGGGAATCAAACAAATCCTTCTTCAAAAGGAAAGTTAATATGTTATTATATTTACATTCCATATGCTGAACGTAAGGTAACAGTTTGTTTTTAATGAGGACAACGACACCACCGGACGCTCTTCCTTGGTATGAAAGTTTTACTGCGGGCGCACAATACGGGGTATGATCGGGGAATGCTGCTGATGTAAATGTCTCAACAAATGTCTCCACGATACAAACGAAGTCGAACCCCGACAAGTATCTAATAAAATCCATGTCACTCAGCTTCGACATCAAACCGTTTACGTTCCAAGTTACGAAAGACAGTTTAGACTGAGTGTTTGTATTCTTATACTGCTCTCTCTCTTGCACCTGTGTATCCGCGCGAAAGCCAATGTCACTGACATTCCGCTCGACCAAACTAGGTGAGCTTATCTCCGGCTTACTACTGTCAAAACTGGTACCATTATAAGACCTACCTGCATCCACAGCAGTATTGCACACACTACCCCGTCCACTGTCAGTTACTCCCGTAGCAAGAGCACACAGAGTATCCATAGTATCCAATAGCTCTACATCATAACTGGTGGAGTCACTGCACCGACACACTTCACTACACACCGGACAAACCACGTTAGTATCTAGGTCAGACGTTGCCTTACCGCGTTGTAGTGCACTATTGTCACGTGCAGAGCAGGTATTTACAGCTTCATTGCGCCAGGGAGTGGGCTCGGGAAAAGGGCGCCTACGGTGTGCATGTGGAATGTCCAGTAAATGACCTAACACGTTAACTGACGGTGGAACTGGTGGTGGTGTTGCTGTTGTCGTTGTTGTTGTTGTCATTGTTCTAGTCTTGACCCGGCCGTGTTCCTAGGGCGCCTGTCTAATGGTATCAGAAACAGGGTCGTAGTCATAACGCTTCCCTTCAATCATCAGATGATCGAACACCATGAAAGCTGATTT
>JACVVK020000156.1:150000-200000 GCA_018292915.2 Batillaria attramentaria | reverse complement strand
TTCCTGCAAGATGGTGATAGGTCGAATCGGGGTCACGTGACGTGTGACGTGCTGCTGTGTGGTGCAGGGTGTGATATTCGTCATTGTTGACTCCAGTTTGTCCCGATGCAACAGACGTTTGTAGGCTGGAAGGGTTGCTAACAGTTGTACCAGAGCTGCCTTTATTTCCTGCAAATGTTGAAAAACACCTTTTTAAAAATTATTATTCATTTATATGTTTATTGAGAGAGACACACAGAGAGACAGACAGTGACAGACAGACAAACAGAAAGAATGTCAAACGCGCACTCCAAAAAAAAAAATGTTATGGAAAAGGACGTTTAACCCCCACTTACCCATCCATCCTCACTCTCTCTCTCTCTCTCCGTTTCTCTCTAACACACACACACACACACACACACACACACACACACACACACACACACACACACACACACACACACACGCACGCGTGTAAACGAATAACACCTACCCAGTTTTGGTTTAGGAGCCGGCTTTGGTTTTCCATGTTGGATCGTTGAGTATCCTCCCTCATCCTCCTTTCCCGGCAGGACCTTGACACGTACTTTATCACCATGGAAACGACCTCCATCACCCCTTTTCTTGTCAGTCTTGACCTTGGTGTAAGCATCTGCATCACGTTTCAAGCTGAAGTTGGTAGTTCCAGGTTTCTCAAACGCTGGGACGAGCTCGTGAAGAACAGCGTAGTCACTATTAGACGCTGGCGGAATCTGATCTCCATCCGCTTCCAGTTTCGGGTTTGTTCTTGCTGGGAATGCCGGGAGATTTCTTCTGACGTCATCAGTGAGGTCATACGCGTTGTCATAAGTCTTGTGAGAGTCTTCAAGCGGGAGAGCTTTGCCTTGTCCGGATGTTTCAGCAAACATGCCAAGACCATTCCCAGGTTTTGTTAGTGACGAATATCCTGCGTCACTGAAATTATCAGTCATGATCATGCTGTCTGCATCGAGACCGGGACAATCTGCGACGTCAGCTTTGCGTTTGGCCTTGGCTGGGGAGGAATTGCTCCTAACAAGAACGCCGTTGTTGCTGCCTTCGTCGTTCTTGTTCTCATCGCCGTGTTTCTGCAGAGGAATGGAGTCTTGTGCAGGTTGAGAGAGTGAAGAATTTGGAGGCTGAGGACCGGTTTCGTCGGAGCTGACGTATACATTTTCCAACTCCGTCACTTCTGTGGAAAAAGAATCATGTGTCATACGACGAAGTTATTTGAAAGAAAAATTCGAGAAAAAGATACTGAATAATTATATTGTACTGGCGTGACGATTTTCAAATACTCCCGTCACATGGAAAGCTACACTCCGTCGACGGAGCATCTCTTCTCCGTTGGAAGAGACTAATTTATATTTTTCGGCTGTATAAGATTTGTGACATACCAGAGACCTAATAAAAGTGGATCGTCATATGTCAAACAAACAAACAACAAATATGGATGTACTGATTAAATTTTCATATTCTACTTTCAGTGACAAAAGACTTCTTATCATCCAGACACTATCTCCACGACATTCCGACATACATACACTCCTCCACGGTAACTGTTGTCTCTCTACTCGAGAAAACTGCACTATCTTCTGTAATGTTCAGGATTTTATCATTCGTGCAGCACGTTTTTAGTTACATGTTACTTACTTGACAGAGTCTAGCGCAGCCCAGCGGAGATTGGTATTGTTTTTGTTATTTTTATTTATTTATTTATTTATTTATTGCCTCATTGTTGTGACTACATATAGAGCCTCCCCCCAGTCTCTCTCTCTCTCTCTCTCTCTCTGTTATGTAGTTTTAATTTATCATAATTACTGCCAGTATAATACTGTCAAATGTACTTGTTCCGCCTCTGAGCATTATCATAAGCGGTGCTTGTTTATGCTCACTGATTGTTTACTTGCGAATTGCAGGAATTGTATGGTAATAAACCTGTTTAAACCAATAAAAAAGACTTATGACCTTATTTGTTAAACATCTAGCTTGATTAGTAACTGTTGGCAGTGTTGCTGTAATCAATAGTGGCGTGTCGAATTTATGCATGTTCAGTCAGTAAATTATACTACGCAGAAACAAGAGAGAGCAGAGAAAATATAATTATTTATTGATGAGTGATCCGTGTGTTGGGCTGCACTTGCCGTCTTTATCAATATTTTTGCAGTCCTGATTTCTATCTTTGTTCCCTGAGAAAGAATTAAAAGCACACAAAGTCAAAATATAGTTTCCATACAAAATGATCAAATGTTGAAACAGTTGCCACTTGTAAAGTGGTTATCACTTGAGACTTGTTGCAGTAACAAACACAACAACAACAACAACAACAACAACAACCTAATAAATAAATGCACTATAACGAAACGAGCTATTATTTCAGAAATTGCAGATGTTTAGGAAATTGTAGTTTCTTTCATTCGCTATCGTCGCTATATTGTCCACAGTTTCCAACCATAGCCAGCATGGAAAAAAATGTGCATCTAACTTAACTTTCGAAACATGGTTTTCTGTAAGAGAATTAAAAAAACTATTCAGATTCAACAATTGGAAATCGAAAAAATGGTTTACTGGGGTCTTTGAATTATTAAATATTTCCATGGATTTACCCTTTCGTCGTTTAACGATGCAGATGCAGACGATAATGATGATGATGATGAACACAAATGAGCCAGCGCTTCCTGCTATGGTGGCTACAGGTAACGGTTTAGTCTTCTTTGGGTTTCCGTTTCCATTTTTTGCTTGAATAGTCACAGCTGGTTCTGTTGGGCCATTCTCTGATGTTCGAGTTACTTGGTTTGTTCTAGAAGTCGGATCTGCAGTTTCCTCATTGGTGATGTCTGTGGTCTCCACCCCTGTCGTTGGTCCGCTTGACGTGCTGGCCGCAACAGAGGCGACGGCAGAAACAGTGATCGGCGGTGATATTGTGATTGGCATGGTAGTGGGAGGGTATTGGCTTGTTGTTAGGGCAGAGGTGTTTGTGGTAGTTACTGGCAGGCTAGTAGTAACAGCCGGCGTGGGACAAAATGACTCATTTAGATTTCCTGAAAAAATATAAGCTCTCCATTATAAGAGAACAGGTTACAATGGTTTACTTCGTCAAAGGCAACTCCTAATCCCAACCAGCCCCGCGCAGCTTTTTCCCCCTTTTCCAATTTTGTAGGTACTTGCTGTCGCCAAATTTTTATCCGTATACATATAAAACGAAGTATGTATCAAGAAGTTCATAACAGAGATTTCATACTTCTGCCAATTTACATTACAATACATGCAGTAATGAAATGCAGCGACAGCGCTTACTGGACTGTAGTTAGTGCACATGTTAAATTTGAAACGAATATTGAGCGCATAAACTGTATTTGCCGGTTTGTCAAAGGACCATAAAATCAAACCTTTATGTTGCTGAAACACTTTGGTTCTACGTCAGTTTAGAAGACCAACTTACCCAAAGGGATGTTGCATGATTTCGCTTGACATTGTGTATTTTCATATGAGCAACACACAGTTCCAGAAGAATCTGGAAATTTGTCAATAGATAGACTGCTGTAATTGGACCGAAGGGAAAGATTAAACGTAAAGTGCTCAAAATTGTCATTTTTCTGACATGTTCTGTTGTTTGTGCAGTTTCCGATTTTATCTGCACCGTTGGTCCCATCTTGTTTGAAAGACCAGAAAACTGGCTTGACTCGAATAGTTAAAGGGCACGATAAGGTACATGAGGTATTTGTGCATATGCACTGCGTCTCACAAGCCGGTCCCACAGGAGTGTCTGAAAGAAACAGAGGTAACTAAATCAATGCACTGTCCATAAAATTGGTAAAATCAAAAGTAACAGATGTCTTCTAAAATAACAAAACCTTTTTTAAGCGCATCTCCCTTTTTGTCTGTCTGTATGTTCGTGTGTGCATCTTCTGTATCTCTGCCTACCTGTGTCTGTTTCTCTCAGAGAGAGAGAGAGAGAGAGAGAGGGAGAGAGAGAGAGAGAGGTCAGGAAGAGGTCACGTGTACATGTACAACGCGATCAGCGTAGCGTGGCCAAACTCAAGTGTGAGTAACAAATGAACTCTTCTGAACCAGTGAATCATCTTATCATTAGTGAACAACCTACACAAAGGAGGCTGCCCACATTTTCGGGCCCTTCATCAAGAGAATACAAAATTAATACAACACTGATGATGTCAAAATGTACATATAAATACAAAGTACTAAATACGTAATTATTACGTTAATAGAAGTTTTCTCTCTCGCCCTCTCACAAGCACGCCGTCTCTCTCTCTCTCTCTCTCTCTCTCTCTCTCTCTCTCTCTCTCTCTCCAACCATGAGAAGATCTACAAACCACCGATTACTGGATTACTACAAAGAGTTTGATGACCGAAATCTCTCTCTCTCTCTCATGCCCGTCAGAATCGACCTTTCTTACCAAGACGCAGCATGGTGGTTAGATCTTTTGTGGTGTTGAGGCCAGAAAATTACACTGCCACCAAATCTTCCTCTTGATGAGGTCCTTTCCTCGCTCCACTCGTTCTATTGCATAAATGGGGAGGAAGTGGAGCTGAGGGTCAGCTGTATGTGGGTTCTGACAGACATGGGCGGCCAAGTGGCATTTCGTAACTTTGCCAGTTTTGATATCGCTCTTATGGTTGGCCCATCTCAGCTTTAAGGCCGTTCTTAACCGGGCAGACTTTTGGTTCGCGAACTAGGTTCGGAGAGTACGGCGAACTAGGTTCGCGCACGTTGTTTCTTAACCGACCAAATACTTGTGCGGAAACCCTGGTTCGAAAGGATCGGCGAACTAGGTTCGAGGACTGCATAGCGTGTCGTGGGAACCCTCGCGATCCTTTTGCCGATCCTGCGCTCTGATTGGTTGCTCGGGGAGAGCTGTTGTGCGCATGTACAAACTTGAGGAAAATGGCGGACGGCATCGCGGCTATCGACTCACTTCACATTTCCCTCTCTTGCGCTCTTTTCCTCTTATCTCCTCTGTAACGTAAGGCGGTCTCACACTTTCACTCCGCTTTCACATCACAGACATTCAGAAAGGCACGCATGCAAACGTCATCCACTCCCTTTCATACACACAAGCAAATAGTTATTCTTTTGACTGAGACCTTTTATACACGAAAACAATCACATGAATTAATAAGTAGATTTAAGGCTTAACTACATTCACAGCTGAAAAACAGAAGCCTCCAAATTCACCAGCACATCGGTTATTCAAAGGATATGTGCCTGGATACAAAATTTACTACAACGCGGACAAAAGCCACTATACACAATTAGATGTGAAATGAATAAAGTGAAATAAACAAGATGACTCAACAAGCTTGGTCAAAATGATGCTGTAGACGGGGTGAAGACTTGTTGGTCTTGAATAGAAAATATATACACTTGAGCCAGACGATTCCTCTGGGAATTCCGGGCGATTCAAATCTTTTCACCTTCTCCTGGAATGAGTGAAGAGAAGCACTTCTTCTGGAAGTGACTTGAACAATGCTGGACCGCAGACACCTTCACAAAGGATACGCTGAGGATGGTGTACCCCATCAGACTCAGGGATAGCTCCACCTTGACACGGCGCTCGACTGGATGGCTGCGCGTGATCTCAAGGGAGACAAACACACGTCGCTGGAAGAGAACTAGTCCGGCCGAACCTCTGGAACTATGTACGTGCGTGCGCTTGCCCTGTTCGTATACAATACACAGTTCGCCGAACAAGTTCGCCAGACTGGTGGTTCGCCCGGTTAAGAACGGCCTTTAAGTTTAATATGATTATATATAATTTGTTAGAGAGAGAGAGAGAGAGAGAGAGAGAGAGAGAGCATGTATTATTATTTACCTTCAAATATTATAGAAGGCGCCGCAAGTATTGAGAAGAGCAGACACAACACAGTTGATATTCCAGCCATATCTGACCCACCATCCAGTTATCAGTGTGTCAGTTGAAAAGCAAACGTCACGACGGCTGACAGAATTCCGTTTTGGCAAAGCCACCGTGGTACTAAAATACCGAGGCACGGACAATTTAGCGGGGGGTACGTTGCTGTAAAATTTTGACCACAACCACATGACGGTCGCCTGATCCAAATGAATGTTGGTTTTCTGTTGTTGCACAATGTGACACCCCATCCAGTTTCTGTGCAAACAGCACATGCCGTGTTTTCGTGTGTGTGTGTGTGTGTGTGTGTGTGTGTGTGTGTGCGTGCGTGCGTGCGTGCGTGCGTGCGTGCGTGTGTGTGTGTGTGTGTGTGTGTGTGTGTGAGAGAGAGAGAGAGAGAGAGAGAGAGAGAGTAACCAGGATGTTTGCTTATGTGTCCTAGTGAAAGTGGCCTTTGAAATCTTTGAAAATCTCTTTGAAAGCATCCTCTCCACGAACCTAGCTAGCTTCGTGTTTAAGGTGGACCTAAAGTAAAGCATTTTTCAGTGCGTGTCACGAGTTCACACACACACACACACACACACACACACACACACACACACACACACACACACACACACGCATTTGTTTTCGGCGGTGAAACTGCACAGGCTTTTATGTGAATGCTGCCATTCGGACACTGTACAAGACTTTAAGTTCGGTGAAAACCGCACTGAAAGAGGGCAATGTTTATGTATGAAGGGTGCTCTCCAATCGGATAAGATGCTTGATGAAACACCTCTTTTGGTTTGGGAGATAAAATTCTTTGCTATTTCGCATTCGCAGACACACACGGGAAGGATGGGTGTTTTTGAGGTTTTGTGGCCTTGTGAACACCCTAAGGACGGACACACACACACACACACACACACACACACACACACACACACACAAACACACACACACACACACACACACACACACACACACACACACACACACACACACCACCTCGATAAAGTTTATTCAAACTGACCGACTAAATTTTATTTCAATATGTTTTAAACATGTTGAATATAGAGAGGACATGAAACATGGACATTGGAAGGGTTGGTACATTTCTTTCCCTCCTTGAACATGCATGGCAGAATTTCAACAAACACTGAATCGACGAGCAGTGCTTCCGGCTTTTTCGGCAAGCAGGGCGGACGTCCTGTCATAATGACGAGAAAAAGTCATATTTGTTTATTTATTCTCTCTCTCTCTCAGGTTTCGACCTGACTAAGTACAGGACCAGTCAACTTTCTATTCTTTGTGTATCAGATATGGCCTCTGTCACTAGCCTGGAAAGGTATGTTTTTCACGCTTTCAAGCTCCGTGGTGAAAGGATGGTATGTGACGGTTCACGTGCAAACTGAGCTTGACTCACTGTGTAGTTTTCATCCACGAACACAGGCTGTCGGCCTGTATCGTGAACGCAGTTGTGCTATTGTTGTGTACATTCGTGTGTATTCTTGTCCAGCGGTGTGTGTGTGTGTGTGTGTGTGTGTGTGTGTGTGTGTGTGTGTGTGTGTGTGTTAAGATAAGGCATTACTCTGTGTAAACATTCCCATACTCACTCCATTGTTACGGACAAATGTCTAAACAATAAAAAGTCTGAGTCTGAGTCTGAGTCTCTCTCTCTCTCTCTCTCTCTCTCTCTCTATATATATATATATATGTATGTTTTCATTTCATTTTAGTTCTCCTACAGGGATTGGTCGAGAGCCATGCGGTAGCCTCGATGTACCTCCAAGGGAAAATTCGTTGATATTTTGGTAAACAAAGGTGATACCCACGTCAACAATGTCCGAGTCACTATCTAAAGCCTAGTAGGCTTAAAATATTCCACTGTCCTTGACATTGCGGTAAACCAGCCAATCAGGTGCGGTGCGATGAGCGCTTGACTTTCGTCTACTGTTTCCTTGCTGCGAAGCCGTGAAATCGTTTCGGAGATAGCTCAGCCGAAGATTTACGTGCAAATGGTACGTAACTGATTTGAAATCATTTTATGACTATCGCTAAATATCGACGTGCGCCTATGCAGACCGATGTTTTGCCGATTTGTGGACACAAACCTCGCAAATCCAACAAAAGATTCGCCAAACGGGAAGTCGTCTGCTACTGCAGCGGCAGGTAGCTGTGTCAGCACAGCGATACTGGTAGAACTCTGGAGCAAGCAGATAATAAGAGAACGCATAGAAATGGCGCAAACGTTTCGCAGATGAACACGACAAGCTGTCCAGACAACGAAATAAGCATTTCACGTACATATCTATATCAAAGAAGCTAAAGGAAAATTTCAAGCGGAAAGCGATTTCACATGGAGCGACACCAAAGCTGAAGCTTGGTTTTACAACTCAGCTTTACGCAAAAACTCGGCTTTAAGAACTAAGGTTAATCATTAAGGTAGGTTTAATAACCTGAGATGACACCTTTAGAGCAGTTTCATACGTCCCAAACAATGCGGCGATACATGTACTGTTCAACAACGAGCTTCGGCCTCAGGTCTGTTTCGTGCAAATGGCGCCTCATAGATTTTCTTTTGTAAACAAAGCTTGCAGGGAGAAGCTATTAACTGTTTCCGAAATATTGGTTTTAAACTTCAGTTTTCAGAGATGGAAATTCAAACAAAACTATTATAGGCTGGTTTTCGGGGGTAGGGCCGTAGGTGTAGTTTTCGGGAGGTGACAGAGAAAAAAGTTGTAGCCTAAGGCCGAAAGGGGGAGGGGGGGGGGAGTCGTGGGGGGGGGGGGGGGGTCGGGAGAGGTAAAGGCCCGGGGGGGGGGGGGGGGTGGCCTCTAAAATGCATTGTGTCGATTCAGACACGATGTCTCAAAAGCGGCTGAAATACTCGAGATGGAATGATCTGAACTTGAGTTTTAGTTCAGGTGTTAATCTCATACACAGAATCGAAATTTTCTTCAGTTGCAAACGCTGCATCAGTATTCTCTCCTTGCCCAGTGTTGTCAAAGCCCTGATTTGAGATCGGCTGATTAGAGTCTCTTCCAAGTTGATGGGCGTCCATAAGCACCAACGCTGTGTACTGATTCTCTAACGTCACACCCTGTCTGGTTTCTAGCTGTGTGTAGGTTGCACTTTCTGAACCTTCCTCAGGACGTAAACGAGTGTACTCATCAGCACCTGAATCTACACTGTCTCTCGGTTCTAGCTTTGAATAACCCTCGCATTCAGACTCGGGGCTTTCTATAGGTCCTGTGTTCTCGTAAACGGCGTCTTTCTCTGTCTTCTTTCCGTTTCTCGTTGACGAACCTGGGAGCATGAAGTCACCTTTAACATCACCACCATCGTGTGAATCTGAGCCCACCCAAGGCAGTAGTTGCATGTAGTCTCTTTGGTCAGACCCCAAAACCTCCACACGCGCTACATTTTCGTAACCGTGGGGATCTGTGTAGTCATCCTGTATGATTGTGTAGTCACTGTTACCCAAGTCCGCGCTGTCCCTAGGTCCGACCTGTCTGTAGTCCCCAAGTTCCAATCCTGAAGTCTGCCTACGCTCTATGCCCTGGGAACTTCTGTCATGTGTATCGTCTGAGCTGTTCGTTGTACGTTCGAGAACGTTGTGCAGGTTGTCGTGTGAAGAAGTCTGAGGAATTCTAAGGTTCTCATCATCACCACCACGGGCTGAAAAAAGGCATTTTCATGAATAAATGAATACATAAAAAAGTAAAATAAATAAATAAATAAATGAATGATTAAATTTGTAAGTAAATACATAAATAAATAACTAATACTTTGTCACACCGACTGTTTTTCGATAAACAAATCATCAGAGACAACAACACACGTGACTGGATGCAACTGAGACTATGAAACTATGAAAATTTGGAACTAGACTGCCTGTAGCCTCTCTTACCCTGTTTTCTTTTTGCGTAGATAACGAGCGAGGCGACGATGACAAGGACTACTACAGCTGCAGCTGACAAGCCCGCAATAGCTGCAACTGATAGCAGCCTACTAGAGTTCAGGCTGTCAGTCGGTCCTGCTTCCGTTGCAAGCGTCGTGGGAGCGCCTTTGCTGATCAAAGATGACCTGGGAAATGGCTCTGGGGATGACGCGGAAGATGACGCTTTACTTAAGTCTAATGTTGTGCCGTCAGTTGTTGAAGACGACGCAGTGGTGATGCCGTCAGTTGTTGGAGATGACGCAGTGGTGATGCCTTCAGTTGTTGGAGATGACGCAGTGGTGATGCCTGCATTTGTTGGAGGTGACGCAGTGCTGATGCCTTCAGCTGTTGGAGGTGACGCAGCTGTGATGCCTTCAGTTGTTGGAGGTGACGCAGTGGTGATGCCTTCAGTTGTTGGAGGTGTCGCAGTGGTGATGCCTTCAGTTGTTGTAGATGACGCAGTGGTGATGCCTTCAGTTGTTGTAGATGACGCAGTGGTGATGCCTTCAGTTGGTTGAAATGACGCAGTGGTGATGCCTTCAGTTGTTGCAGATGACGCAGTGGTGATGCCTTCAGTTGGTTGAAATGACGCAGTAGTGATATCTAAAGTTGTTTGTGTTATGCCTTCAGTCGCTGGAGATGAAGCAACTGTGAGGCCTTCAATCAATCAATCAATCAATCAATCAATCAATCAATCAATGTTTGCAAAAGGAAAAGCACTAGAACTATATTCTCTCTTTCTCTCTCTCTGTCTTTCACGCACGCGCACGCACGCACGCACGCACGCACACACACACACACACACACACACACACACACACACACACACACACACACACACACACACACACACACACACTATGACTATTCGTGTTATTCTCACCATCAGCAATCGCACACAAGAAAATTTACCTGAAGTGGTGTTAAGACCCAAACAGAAGAAAACAGTCGCACAAAAGAGTTTCTGCCTTCTCCAAACTGCGACCATACTTGCCCTGTTCATGGTCGATGTAAATAATTTTTGTAACCACTAGAATGATTTTCAGATCGCTCACATTAAAACCGAAGACAGTTTCTGCAATGCTGAGCACTCAACGGGCTTTCCGCAGACAGACGTTTCAAAGTTTTGAGTAACGCAAAATTACAAGTTGCAGGTGTGATTGAAGACGGGGTGACGGGGAAGGGGGGGGGGAGGGAGGGGTTAACAGAAAGAAGAAGAAGAAAAAGAAAAACCCCGCCGACATACAAAAAAAACAACAACAAAAAAAACGGTGGACAAACATCGGATTTGAACGACGCATAATTTACTCTTACAAACAGTGTACGTCTGCTTTACATCTCGAAATGTGATGTTTACTGAGAGGGTGTGAGCGTTCACATGTTGTCACATATGAATCTTCCACAGTTATGATGCAGATAGTAAATCAAATTTAAACTGTGCATCTCTCTCTCTCTCTCTCTCTCTCTCTCTCTCTCTCTCTCTCTCCCTCTCTCTCTCTCTCTCTCTCTCTCCGTCTCTCTCTCTCTCCCTCTCACACACGCACACACGCGCGCACACACAAACACCTATACTGTGTTTTTGTTTTGTTGTTGGTGTTGCTTTTTGTTGTTGTTGTTTGCAGCATCACCGAACGTACCTATCCTTTCTATGTCATTTCCATAGTAATGGAAACAACATCATAGGACGGGCTAAACATTCCACGTTCAAAGGCACGTTTTGTGGTATAAACATACATCGCTCGCATTCTCCGCAAAGACATGATGCAAGTGTAACTCTGACATTAATAACATTGTTACTGGTGGGCATGGTGCCCCTGAACGCACTTTCCTGCCAAACTGAGTGCCATCTGTGTGTGTGTGTGTGTGTGTGTGTGTGTGTGTGTGTGTGTGTGTGTGTGTGTGTGTGTGTGTGTGATATTTGTGTCCATGCCTGTTTCTCCGAAAATACTCAACCGAATGGCTTCAAATTTGGGGTATTCAAATATATCAAAATCTTTTATAAGAGCAATCGGGCATTTGATATTTTTATTTTTATTTTATTACTTCTTTATTATTCCTTTCGCGAAAATCATCTGTCACTTGTCAATCAGGCTTGCGGCAAGAATTCATTCACCCATGTAGAACCTCGCATACGTCAAAAAGTTAATGACATCAACCAGCTAGGTGAGCTAACACGACCTCATGTGTTTGGGGTTTTGCGAGCGCAAAGAGGCACGGAAAGGGTTTCCAGTACTTTCTTTATGTCAGCTTGATGTCAGAGAGCTTGCGTTCGTGTGCGCGCGGGCAGTATACATGACAAAATGACCACGACTGTGACGACAGCGGGTCACTGAATGGAAACAACATATTGGGCTGGTGGCCATCTCGTTTAATATAGAGAAACAACTTTATGGGATGGGGCAGATTTCGCTGCGCGCAGCAGCAAGTTTCAGTGATAAAAGCAAGACTGCAACGTTTCTCCAGACAATACATACTTTCGCGCACACAGTGACGCAACGAAATCTGCGTCATAGACACTTGCCGTGTACACTAAGCTGCTACGTTCTTTTTGGCGGGAGTTGTGAGGCGTGTGTGTGTGTGTGTGTGAGTGTGTGTGGATGTAGTTGTTGCTATGCCGTAACCACCTCGATTCAGAGCTTTTTACTTTGGAGATGAAATGGGAAATCACCTTCTCCAGAGGTAGGTTTTACGATTTGCTTTTCTCTTGCTGCATTATTGAAAGAGTTATCGCGGATTAAAGAAATCGGTCATGTTACGTTTTTTTTAAAAATAAAAATGTTGTTCAAATGCCTTTATTAATTTTTTTTCTAGACTTTGGAAGTTCATCCAATTATATTGACTGTATTCGAAGCACAGCTCTGTGGCTCTGACAGATTTTGTGTAAAAAAAAAAAAAAAAAAAAAATCCAGGGTAGGGATGGTTTGTATGTATGGCCAAATATCTATGAAAAGACTTCTTCAAATTGCTCACCATCCAGGTATTTTTGTCACGTGTGACTACTGCACATAATGACAGGAACAACTGCACTATTATAGCTGTAGTATTAAGAATAACAGAGCAATTAGATAAACATGCATAGACTTGCCTGTGAAAGCGGAAAATTTAGCCCGTCCTATTACTATGGAAACAACATAAAAACGGATATTTTGCCCTGAACAGTTTTTTTTTTTCTTGTTAAAGATGTATTCGCTCGGAAATGTGTTTTTCAACTTGTTTAGAAAGTGGGGATTAAAGTGAGATTGGTCTCAATTTATTAGGATCAGACTGATGTTTTGATTTGGGCAGCGGGATAGCTTTTGCCTTTTTTTTTAGGCTGTTGGGAAACGTGGTCTGTCCAATAGTGAGGTTATACATGAAAGTTAAGGAACTGACGACGTATGGGATGGCTAACTTTAAAAAAGAAGCTGTTGATGTCATCATGGCCTAAAGAACGTTTGTTTTGCATGTTACTAATGGATTGTCCAACGTCCATGACCGACATCAAAGAAATGTCGAAAGTTTCCGGGGATGATTTGTCCTCGCAAAATGATGTCGGTTTTTCAGAAATTTGTGGTAGGCCCTGAATATCATGACTCTTTAAGAGAATGTCCGCGCATGTTTGTCAAGAACACGGAGGAACAGCCTGTACCGACAGTGCGTCATCAGGGTTACTGTTGTAGGTAGATCCGCTAGGAAGGCGTCATTGTTAAAACGTTTCATGGATCTGTATGTAATGGAAGTAGGCTGGTGCTTACGGACGGGTTTATCCAATTTCAAGTTCCAGTTACACCATGCCTGATAGTGGTCGCTCATCGCAATTTGCGGTACACGTGTACCCAAAACCCTCGCCTTGTTTGAAGTGTAAATGTGATCAGTTAGGGATGCTGATGAAGCGGTTACTCTCATTGGGGGAGTTGGTGACTTGTCTGAGGCCAAATAACGCTGTAGTAGTTTCCCATGCAGGATTTATTGAACGGAGACACAGCAGAATACTGGCTCTGGGTGTTGGGGACTGGGGAGAGAGATACAGATAGACAGACAGAAAAAAAACAGACTGACTGACTGAAACATATTTCAGGATAAAGACTTGTAGGCAGAGGTTGCCTATCTTACAAGCTGCTAATGTAGGATATGACCTGTAAGAGAGAGAGAGAGAGAGAGGGGGGGGGGGAGGGGGGGATATTACCTCCAAATGTAATGTTGATTCTGCAGTAGGCCGCTCCAGTTTGTGTTCTACATGTTAACACACCAAAAATCCTGTCAGCAGAACTTCCCCCCTTACTCAGAGTAAGTGTTGTTACGTTTCTGTTGGTATTCATCTCCACCTCAGAATACGTTGTTCCGTTTTTACATTCGACAATGTCTAGAGAGATGGGTAATTTTTGCTGGCACGATCCCAGACTATGATTTGTGTTGACTCCTTCCGGCTGAAGAAACCACTCGACACTGAAAGCTGGATCGTGTGTGCACGCGATTTGAATGACTCCCCCCTCAGCAACTGATGTTATGCCGGTATCATCACAATCCTCTATACTCACAGCTGAAAACAGAAGAACACGAGTAAGAAAGACAATCATGTGTGAAATATCTAAAACCGACAACCAATCAATGCAAAAATTGAAGATCAATCAATCAATCAATCAATCAATCAATCAATCAATCAATCAATCAATCAATCAGTTCATCAACTCTCTCTCTCTCACACACACACACACACACACACACACACACACACACACACACACACACACACACACACACACCACCGCCGTTATCATCATCTACATCAATCAGCAACACGAACAAACAAGTGCGGCTGTCCAATACCAAAGAGAGAGTGCAATGAGAGAGGGTAGTATAATTCTGAAAACGTATCCAGGCTCACTATTACCGTACTGCATCAGGTATCCAAACACCCAGTGTTTTTAAAAAAAAAATCACAAGTAACGACGGGAAACACTCAACTCAGCTCCGAGACAAGGACACTGACCAAGCTTATGGGTTTCTGAAGCAGAAAACACAAGCAGTCTACTGACAACACACCAGCTCGGTCTCACTGAATTCACAATACGCACTAGCACGAGCACTGCTTGAACACACAAACGGGGCTGGACAAATGATCCCACTGATGAAAAGGTGTCCCTGAATGAAAATAAGGCACAGAGAACGGAGACACAGCAGAATACTGGCTCTGGGTGTTGGGAACTGCGGAGTGGGATACAGATAGACAGACAGACAAACAGACTGACTGACTGAAACATATTTCAGGATAAAGACTTGTAGGCAGAAGTTGCAGTAGTATAAGTTGCGACCCCTCAACCCTTAGGGAGCCGGGAGCCGTTTGACCTTAACCTGAGGTCACGTCCTTAGCCTCAGGTCAAGGCCCTGAGGTCACGTCCTTAACCTGAGGTCACGTCCTTAGCCTCAGGTCATAGCCCTAACCTGAGGTCACGTCCTCAGGTCACAGCCTTATAACTTCAGGTCATGCCCTTAACCTTATGACGTAAACTTTAGGAAACGACCCTATAAAATCAGGGCTTCACCTTATAACCTGATCATGAAGTGACAGCTGTCAGCGCCTCCCTATTTAGGTAGGGAGACCGGGAGCCATTTGACCTTAACCTGAGATCACGGCCATAGCCTCCAGTCAGGTAATACAGGGAGATCATAAAGTAGCAGCTGTCATCGCCTCCCTATTTAGGTAGGGAGACCGGGAGCCATTTGACCTTAACCTGAGATCACGGCCATAGCCTCCAATGAGGTAATACAGGGAGATCATGAAGTGACAGCTGTCAGCCCCTTCCAATTGAGGTAGGGAGCTGGGAGCAGTGAAGTAATACAAGATAAATGGGGAAACAGGGAGCTCCGGAAGTGACGGCGGTCAGCGCTTCTCCATTTAGACCATGGCTACAACATTGTCAGAGATAAGCCAAACCGACAACAGTTGGTGTCTTTCTACCTTATTCCAGCATGTATTAACAGGAACGAGGAAGCACTTTTTTTTCACGTTTGCAAGCCTGCAGATTGCCAGGTATCAACACTGGTCAACCACACACACATTACACACGTGGATGGAGCAACCAGGTCCTTCTGCAAACATAGAAACACATTTTATTAAGCACTGTGTTTTAAAGAAGAAAATGCCCGTTAGTTGACTCTTAGGATCATGACTTTTGGCATGAAACGAAGAACCATCCAGCCAGTACCGCGAGGAGGTGGGCTATTTCAACTGGCCAAAAAATTTTTTTTTCAGTACACAAAAGAAGAAAAACGGCTTTTTTTTTATCACAATACGCTAAACGGAAGTAGGGAACGTTGAAATGCCATCAGAGGCAACCACCCGTTTGATGTAGAAGAACGAAAGAGATTTGCGTTTTTGTGTATAAGTGAAGATCGATTTTCCATCGGTTTTGAAACCCATGTTGGTTCCGCCTCCACTTTCCTGAGTCGTGAGGACTTGCTGGTAGCTATCAAACGTCAGATTATTTTGATGTTTGTTGAGTCCCTTGCAACTTAACTTGGTTTGGTCACCCTGACAAAAGTAGGTTTTAGAGCACAAGCCGATAAAAGCATGTCCCTGATACTCTGTTTTGAACAGACCCGGCGTTCGTTTGTCATACGCGATTTGAGCTTGACAGGCTGGGCATTGTGTCGGATCCCAAGCTCCGCCGGTCATGCGGGTGGTTTCAAAGTCTTTTTGATGACGGGGACAGGCCTGAGCCGGGAACCACTGAGGGTACACACGGTAAAACTCTTGTCTGAGCTCTGGACGCACCACCTCGTCTAAAGTCTGGCGACTGAGAGCCAAGTACAAGGAGTCGGTGTCCATTTCAAGCAACTGATAGTTCGACCGAGACACAAACTTATCTAAAAAGTCAAAATGAAACTGCAACATACGTAGTTTAGCGTACTGATACACAAACAAACCAATCTGCAAAGGAAGGGCCCAATTGATTTTCTTTTTGCTCAATTCCACTTCCACGACCTTGTCTGTCAGTTCAGTCAGTTTTTGAAAACGCGCTTCGTTGACGAGTTTGGGTCCTTTTTCGGGGACGACATAATGAATGTCACGGTGGCGCGCAACGTTTGTCAGGGTTTTACCGTACGCGCTGTTGCCGAGCAGTTTAAAGGTTTCTGCTAAAATGGCCTTGCTCGGGTCTTGATCGCCTTGACGACGAGCGTCAGACACGGCTTCACCAAACTTCTTGAAACAGGTTTTGGGTTGGTACTCGAGGATAAGCGTAATGTTACTGACCACCAGCCCATGCTCGAGGTACCATTTTAGAAGAGGTGTGGCTAACAAAATACTTTCGCCAAAGAAACTGCCCACTAACGTTCGACGGGCTTGAGAGAGAAGCTTGTGTTTTTCAGCGTAGGTTTTCATCAGCTCACCGATTTGATCACGACTGATGGAAGCGTTTTTGAAGATGGGTTGCATTTCTGAAAAATGCTGTTTCAAGGTCTCTGGCACAGCGATGTCACACTGCACAAACCCGAACAAGGTTTCGTTTTTTACAGCTCTGACAATGGCTTCCTCCGTGATGGGCGACACACCCTTGAATGGTTTCAGCGTCGGGAAATGATCTCGCAAAAAGAACTGAATGTCTGAGTTAAAAGCTCTTTCACACTTCCACTCGCACTCCCATTTTTC
Organism: Batillaria attramentaria; assembly: GCA_018292915.2. Lineage (NCBI taxonomy): Eukaryota > Metazoa > Mollusca > Gastropoda > Batillariidae > Batillaria > Batillaria attramentaria. The sequence goes on along the minus strand of JACVVK020000156.1, from coordinate 182,575 downwards.
CACCACACGCACACCCACATCCTCGCGTAAATACCGGGTAACGTCTTGCGTGCTTTCTCTGAGCTCAACCAGAGATTTGCCGTTCACAGGGTTCACGGTTTGGCCAGCCGTCAGACAACACGAGTGACCGTGAAACAGACACCCGTGAAACTGATACACGGTTTGCGTCTCAGGATCCCACCCATCCACCCGTATGTGTCGTTTGCCCAACTGCTTTTCTTTAGCGTTAAATTTGTGCTGCAGGCGAATGTTTTCCGTGTGCATCGTCCACTCGAGCCATTCGCGAGCCAACTGACCAAACGGATCGGTTTTTTCTGGTTTAAACCCATTTTCTTTTTTTCGAATAATAGGGTGTTCTGTCGGCATTGGGTTCATGATCGCTGACAGATACAAAGAATTAGCGTCCCAGCCCGTGATAGACTGGACAGGTTTGTCTGGCTGGTCACGAATACAGGTTTTATCTGTCTCGTGCCATCGATGGAAAATAATGCTGGGTCCCCCCACGATCTGATCGCGCAAGAGAGAGTGAATATCTTTTTGTTTCTCGTTAAAGAGAGAAAAATATGTGTCTGAAGGCATGGTCTGAAACAAATATTTGAGGGTGATGCCGGGGACAGAAATCCCGTCTTTGAGCAAGTCGACGCCGAGGGTCGCGTACATGGCAATTTGACGCTCTAAAGCGACCAGAAAGGGTTTTGTATCCAAGTTATTGTACCAGACGAGAAAGTCTCGCAAGGTAGCGCATTGATTTTCTTGCCATATTTTTTCACAATACGCATACTCGGCTGGTGTGATGTTGGTCTGTTTTAGTTTACTGTAGAAGGCCGTATGTGGGGGTAGAGTGGTTTCCTCTAGTTTGTCTAGACTAGTGATGTACTCGTAACAAAAGAACCCTTTCTGCTCTTCAACGTTAAACGCTTTCAAGTACTTGGCGTAAGAATAACCCGGCGCGACAAAATTGACGATGTCTAGAAATTTTAGTTTTGTGGTCGAAATGCACATGTACTGACTATTTCGTTTTACCACAAATTTTAAAGGACTTTTGTCTTCTTCTTGTGTTTCTTCGTCTTCGTCTGTGTTAGCGCACTGTTCCTCTCCTTCTTCCTCGACGTCAACCCCATCGGGATTTTCTGTCACATCGTCTGTTTTGGCCTGAGCGATCAGCGTTTGAATCAAATAAGGCTTAATCACGTTCAAGTCATAACGAGACGAGTTAAACCCAACTACCGGTAACTCTTGTAAATAATCACAGAGGTGTTGTCTGAGTGTTTGGGTTGGAACGTGGAGACTATCTGCGCGCTGTTCTTGATCTTGTTCGAGTGCGTCTAATTGCTCAAAGACGGAAGAGAAGTCTTCACGCAACTGCCGGTAAGACGCATCGGCAATTTGGTGAAGGTACGCGAGCATGTTATCGACCAGCTCTTGGGGGTCCCCATTGCTTACAAAGCATTTTGGCTCCGTGTAACTAGACACATTACTGCACACGGAAACGGAGAGAGGTACGTGCTTGGCAGTCATTTCGGTGCTCTCTGTTTTGGTGTGAAGGAGATCGTCAGTCTCAAAATACACCTCAAAGTCAAAAGTTGCCCTGTGCGGAAAGACATAATGAGGGTCTACTAGAATCCCGTGGTTATAGAGCTGTTGCAGAACAGACTCCGGAGGCGTATACACACCACCTTTGTACGTGGGTTTGGGTTCACCTCCATTACATCCCCGCTTTTCGTGTTCATGTAACCGTTTGTTAGAAGAAAACAGTTTGCTACATTTGGGACACGCAAAGGCTTTGGCTAACTGGTCAATGTCTATGATGTGCATAAAATGATTTTTGTAATGAAGAATCCGCATGATGGATTGGTGTTTGTACGCACTACGACGCAGAGGAATGATACAGACAGGTGTTTGGGTTTCGTCAAATTCAAAGACATCGATGTTGACTCGAAAACAATCTTCAATCGAATCCAGTTCTAGCAAGGTCACGCCAGGAAAGTGGGCGGGACACGGATTATGAAACCATTGTTCAAACAGTGTTTTGGTAGGGGTTTGAAGAGCGTGTCGTTTGGCACCTTGATGAAGGGCTAGACAACGAAACAGACACAGACCGTCCGAGTAAGGAAACTGGTTATTTTCATCTTTTTGTAATTTGTGTAGAAAGGGGTTGGTCGCGATAAAATCGGGGATTTCATCGCATGCACACCCGATGGGAAAGTCAGGGAGAGGGTTGATGTAAAAGGAAGTTGACATGATAGCGTTGACAGAATATTTGGAATCAGGTCGTTCTTTCTGAACTTGACTTAAAATATCGTGGTCCTGAATGTCGTCTATAAAAGACAGAAAATCTTGTTTGGATTGGATCAAACGGGGTCGCTCTAAAGCACTGTGGTTGTTGGTAGACGCGTGAAAGAAAGAGAGATCTCCTGTCTCTTTATGCGCCAAAAGAAAAGAATGAGAAAAATTAATTTTGAAACGTTTCTTTTGATGATTAAACATTTCCATCAGATTTTCTTTTTCCCAGTTTGGCAAATCCGACCTGGGATCCCAAAAATAGGTGTATACCGACTGGGTTTTACCGAGCCGCTCGTGCGTTCGTATCGACTCGAAATGTTTTTCATAGACTTCTTTCTTTTTCGCGGGTAAATCATCTAAGAGCCGTTTTTCTCTTTCAGCTGTACTGAGTCTTTTTTTCAAGGGAACGTGGGAGGTGGATGAAGCTTTTCGCTTGTGACTGCAATCAGCCTGGGCATCGACGTGGCGCTGATGCATTTTTACATGGTGAGCCAGGTGTTGCTTGCGCTTAAAGGTTTGGCCGCACTGCTCACAGTTGAAGGGTCGTATGTTACGATGCACCCCATCGACATGGCGTGTCAGGTTTTTCCGCTGGGAAAACAATTTTCCACATTCGGAGCACGTATGATTCTGGCGGACAAAAACAAAATGTTGCTTCGTATATTTTTTCTTCCGAAGAAGTACTGCTGGCTTTTCTTTTCTTCTTTTTTTTTTAAACATATATATATATATAAGAGAAAACCTTACCTGTTTGGATGTCACCATGTCTGTTTTTGTTGTCGCCATGATCAACACAGGACTGTTAGAAACAAGTGTTCACACAAGTGTAGTACCAGGGTAGTGTAAGGTACAGAAGCCAGTCAAGCGGTCAACCCCACTACTCGGATAGCAAGACGCATCAGATATATATGATGCGTGGTCGTGGTCAGCCGGTATAACTGCAGCTGTTATCTGTAACTGCTAACGCCAACAGTCGTGGTGTGGGCGTGGCTAATAGACACTGTCCAATGATCTACCAGATATATATGATGCGTGGCCGTGGTCAGCCGGTAAAACTACAGCTGTTATCTGTAACTGCTAACGCCAACAGTCGTGGTGTGGGCGTGGCTAATAGACACTGTCCAATGATCTACCAGATAGCGTGCATAGTGACTCCCTATCGTATGCGTAAGTACCAATCAGCCCGGTATGTGTAATATTACTGCGTATGATAGCTCTTGTACCATGCGGTTCGGAGGGGTGCATGTCGTAACCATGATAGCTGTCAAAGATAAAAGAATATTACTGTAGGACATGTCATAGCTGTGATATCTAAGGCGACTGATAGTATGAATGTAATTGACCAAGCTAACGAATTGTATGAATATGCTCCGCCACATACACAACACGGCAAAGGCACGATGGCCAAACACCGATACAACGCGCATTTACACGCAAATACAATAACGAGAGGACCACTGTATTATGTGACGTTTTATTTAAACGAAAAAGTACACGCGGTTCCCGTAATGAAATAGATTGGCTCAGGGTACTTTAAACAGGTCATTAAAATAAACAATTTCTGACTTGCGACCCACCTGCACATAAACATGACACAACACAGATCTTATTTTTTCTTTTTTTTAAACAAATGGCGAAATACACTTGTTTCTAAGCGTCCGTGTTCATACGTATCGCGACTTTGTCTCTGGGCTATGCGTTCAAAACACCGGGTGCAGTACGGTTTATGAGTAGGCGTTAAAAGATACGCGTCACAGCTTGTTCCAAAATTTACACATTTTGGAAACAGTTCGTCGTACGCAGGTGGTGGTAGTGCTGGCGGTGGCGGTGGTGTTCTGTCTGTGCTCCTAGTTTCAGCAGCCATGACTGATAACATCCCGTCTAAAGCCTGCGTTTCTCCCGCAGCAAGTAAACTTTCTTGAAAATGATGAAAGGCGTTTAACCCTCGTCTCATCAGTATATCTAACAAGGTTCTGGTTTGGTCTTCTTTAACAGTCGTACTTTGCAGGATACGACTCGCCATTGGGCGTGTTAAAACCCGTCGTTGCACCAAATCATCTACCAATGTAGCCGGGTCGCGTATATGCGCCACCAGTAAACGCCACGATTTTTGTATGATGCCTTTATGATGCGTGTCCATAATGTTGCTGGGTCGAATACTTGAAAGGTAAATGAAAGCTTGTCTGTGTTGCGATTATTTTTATATGTATTTTCTTTTCTCTCTTAAAGAAACGTATTGAGAAGTGAAGAGTTAGGAAAAAGGGAAGGGAAAATGTGTGTGTGGGTTCTTATTTATTTTTTTTTTCCTTTAATTTTAGCTTTCTTCGTCAAGGCTGAGAGAAGTATAACAACGAGCTATAAATCGTCGTCATACTTGACAATAAGCCTTGTCCAGGGATCACCACGTGGAGGTGAAGCTAATTCGATCCCCTTTTTTTTTTTTTTTTTTTTTTTCTTTTTTTTTTTTCTTTCTTTTTTTTGATTTTTTTTTTCTGAATTTTTTTTTTGACAAAAAAAGAAACCAGATATAAAATGCGCTGACTACTAAAAGCAGACTACTACACATGTAGGTACAATACAAAAAGAAATATGGACAGTAACCAAAAAAAAAAAAACAAAAAAAAAAAAACAAAGGTACATGTAGTGGTTAAATACTTTACATCTAAAATGTGCTGAATACTAACAAGCAGACAACTAAAGACTCAACTACAATACAAGGAAAAATACAGACAGTAACCAAACAAAAAAATAACAAACAAACAAACATATCAGTCCGAGAAAAATCGCCTCTTTTTTGAAGCGATTAGTTTTTCCTTTTTGTCGTCCTCCTCCACCTCCCCATCGCCGACGTCGTCACTCCCAGCGACCTTGTCAAACTCTTCTTTAAGAGTATTTTTTAATCTGCTCAGTCGCTCAATGTTTTGCGACGACAGCGTCAAAAACGCCTCCAGCTGATCCATAGAACTCAGCGAAAATCCCTCCTTGGTGGGGTAAATAGTGTCCTTTTTAACGTTGTAGTTGAATTTACGGACATTTATATACGTCCTTCCTTTGAATGTCTGCACGGAAACCATAAATTGGTCACCGATATGAAATAATTTCCTTCCCTCGTATTCCACGTGGGAAACAGACGACTGAAGCGAAGCAGAAGATGAAGCCATCGTCAAAGGGTGGTCGAGAGAGACTGAAATGCGTGCTGCTGCTGAAGAGAAGCGAGAGGGCCAAATGGTTAAAAGTACACTATCGGCACTGCGCTTATATACCTTTCCTTGCGCTTACTAAAAATAGTGGACAACAGCTGTCGTTTAATTGTACCACGCAATCATGAGGGAGTGTGCACCGTAACCATCATAGCTGTCAAAGATAAAAGGTTATTACTGTACGACTAGCGGTCATTTGCAGTTTCAGCCTCTATTATTTTGCATAACACGAGGGTCATTTCGCGCGACAACAGTCACGGTCACACGAAGACCATTTTATTATCCAAAGCGGCATGTAGATTTAGGTGCAGTACCGTAACCCAAATCAACACAAATCCCCCATTCGTATAGCCCTGAAGAAGTCACGCCTCAAACTCCTGTATACTCTTTCCTGATAATACAACAAAAAATTCAAATGTTTTTTTTGTCTGCCAGTCAAAATAGTCAGATCAACAGGTACGTGATCCGGAATATCTTCTATTTCAAATTGTCCATGCTTTAGAAGTATGTCCATAGCCGTTTTTACCGGTTCCGACACATGTGGTTCAAACAGATTGTCCACCAAAAATTGTTCGATCTCTTCTGCTTTTTCACACATTGCGAAGTATTGTCGTTGGGCATCAATGTCACTGGCTATAGTTGCTGGGGTTGAAAACACAGGTACATCTCGAGCAGCGCCAAACACGAGACTATTACAACACATTTGTTGTAGAGAATCGACGCGACCAGAATTGCGACCAGGATTCTTAAATACTTTGCGACGTAGATTCTCGCAGATGGCGCACAGGAGTACGTAGTGAAACCATACAGCTTCCATGCTTACCAAAAAAAAAAAAGAGCGCAGCTGAAGAAACTCCAAGATTAAAGCGAGAGGGTCAAATGGTTAAAAGTACACTATCGGCACTACACTTAAATACCTTTCCTTGCGCTTACTAAAAATAGTGGACAACAGCTGCCGTTTAATTGTACCACGCAATCATGTGGGGTGTGTACCGTAACCACAATAGCTGGCAAAGATTATTACTGTAGGACTAGCGGTCATTTGCAGTTTGGGCCTCTATTGTGTTGCATAAGACGGGGGTCATTTCGCGCGACAACAGCCACGGTCACACGCGCATCTGCCGCTCTTATGACACCTAAACGATACATAAGATGGGCACCTGTCAAAGATATGTGGGTGTGATTATTTGTCGAAGATACGGGGGAGGTGTATCGCTGTACGAGTAATTGTAAATGTGGACAGTTTGACAAAGATACGGTCGTGCTGCTGCTGAAGAGAAGCGAGAGGGCCAAATGGGTAAAAGTACACTATCATCACTACACTTAAATACCTTTCCTTGCGCTTACTAAAAATAGTGGACAACAGCTGCCGTTTAATTGTACCACGCAATCATGAGGGGTGTGTACCGTAACCACGATAGCTGGCAAAGATTATTACTGTAGGACTAGCGGTCATTTGCCGTTTGGAACTCTATTGTTTTGCATAAGACGGGGGTCATTTCGCGCGACAACAGCCACGGTCACACGCGCATCTGCCGCTCTTATGACACCTAAACGATACATAAGATGGGCACCTGTCAAAGATATGTGGGTGTGATTATTTGTCGAAGATACGGGAGAGGTGTATCGCTGTACGAGTAATTGTAAATGTGGACAGTTTGACAAAAAGATACGGTAATGGTGGCGGTGGTGGTGGTTGTCCCCATGTCCCTGCTGCCTTTTTTTTTTTTTTTTTTTTTGTTTGTTTGCTTGATAGCAGCTCGTCTAAAAGCTTGTGTCTTTTCCCGGTAACTTTCTTGATGATGATGAAAGGCATTTTGCGGCTCCATAATGTTGGAAAGGCAACTAAAGGTCTGTATGTGTTGTAATATAATTTTGTTTACGCAAACTCAACACACACACACACAGAACAAGAACAACAATATAGCATACACACACAAACAAATTTTATTCAGTCGAGGAACGGCACAAAAACAAAAAAAGATCAATGCATACAACAAGTTCTAAGGACCAATGTCAGAAAAAAAAAGTGTTTGTTCACAATGAACTTGCGAAATCGTTGCCCCAGTAGAGTTGAGATTGAGGCGGTTGAACGTCTGGCAAATCTGTAGCATTCAGGTGTGTGTCACTCGAATTCTGCTCAAAACAGTGTTGAATCAAATTGTCAATATACTGATCGTCCACCATTCGTTGAATCGGGTACTTAGGTTTTTCTGGGGTCGCGGTAGCTGGCGGTAGCGGCGGCGGCGATGGCTGCTGTTGTTGTTGTTGTTTCAGTTCACTGGTCTGTTTGTTATACTCAGCGACAAGTCTTGATTTGACTTTTCCCAAGCGCTGAAATTCAGCCAGATCCAAACTGACGCCACGTCGCGTAGGAACTACTTTGCCTCCTTTGACATCAGATCGAGCAGAATAATGGCGAATGTAAATCTTGACAGTACCTCGCCAAGTTTTCACGCTGGCGTAGATATTTCGCCCCAGAGGAAACAACGTGCCGTTTGAAGTCAAAACGCCACTCTGCGATGATGTCATTTTCTTCTTCTTCTTCTTCGGTAGAAGGTACCGCGGCCCAGGTCGCGTGGTGTAAGCCGGTTAAAATGAATAACACCAGTGCACGCAGGTACCTCGAGTTTTTATAGGTAACCTTTTTCCTAGGCGAACGCGCGTCTAAAAAGCTGAGTCACTTTACGATCATTGGCTGTTGGTGAGTAAGCCCTAAAAATAGACAGGGCCTTCGACATGGTATCGCCGTGACTTTTGCGTATCAGATAATACAGGACGTAAAGCCCACAAGTAGAGCTTAACGCATCTTGCAGGACCCGATCATTATATCTGTAGTAGCGACAATTTCTTACAAGAAACTCTTTAATGTCACGATGGCGAGGGGGCAGACCATAGCTATCAAAATATTCTGCTGTACAAGTACGAGCATCGAACCAAATCGCGACCCAATGCTCTCCTACATGACCAGCAGGGGCTGTATTTACTACAAAAGCATGATGGTGATGTTTTGGTAATAGACGCCGGGGAAGTCTGTCGCGGGGAAAAACACCGCGAAAAACGTGTCTGGCAGTTCGATGGTGGGCCAGCACGCGTGTCAGTTGTCGGTTGTTCATGATGAAAAGTCAGTAATAATTTGGCGACTGCGGTCAATTTCCAGTAACGAATCCAGTTCTCCGTAAATGATAGCTTGCAAAGCGTTGGGGATCGGGTTAGCAAATTTGATTTCTAAACGCAGACTACCGGTTTTTATCAACTCCACTTGATTGCCATCCAAAAGACTGGGACTCAAATCAAACACAAACAGACAGTAGCCATGTGGAAACTCTTGGTATTTAATACCGTGTCCGTGCTGGCTGTTGACGAGTCCTGTGCCTGCGGCCAAATTGAAATAACTGCGCACGTACTGACCGTGTTCAAAATCAGGCGTCAAAGGTTTGGCCGGAATCTGCTTACCGTCCAAATACAGTGACAAAAATGTCAGTCCATGAGGTTGAAAATTAAAAGGATTACTGTTGTACGCACCATTAGAGGCGGCGCTTTGCACTAGCCCGACCACGACTCTGTTGGGGAGTTGTGATAAAAAGAGATTATCTAAAACCACAGACAGACTGCCTTGAGCCAATCCATGCGTTTTAATGACTGCTCGTTTTAAAGGATATTTAGCTGTGCGCTTTTCTAACGCCTTCGCGTGACCTACGGTCACGGCTGGGTTCAGTTTTACTTTCCGAACAAACAGACTAGCTTGTGTAATAATTACTCTAAACCCAGCGGCAGGGTCGTGGGCCATCAAGACAAAACTGTTTTTGGCGGGAATGAGTCTAATTTTGACGTCTACACCATTTACAAGATAGCGCTCTTGTTTAAAAATATCCACGTGAAGTCTTCCCATTAAATCCATTTCTCGACTTTCAGCCGTTAAGGCTCGCCTCGACACTAAACCGGTATTATCAGCGCCTTGCGTGTCGTCAAAATGGTTAGCGGTGTCTTTGTAAAAACCCTCCGCAGTCAGATGCGACTCTTTCGCTTCAATTCCAAAACTTAACATTTTTTCAATATAGGCTTTATACGGGTAAGTATTTTCCGAGTTTGTGACGAGAGTTGAATTAAATGTAACGTCCACTTGTGAAAACAAAGAGTGCAAAATGTTATTTACCGGAGCGACATCCGCGCCGGCTGCTAAATTGTTACCGTTGGCGCGAGTGACTTTACATTTCACGTGTAAGTAAGTGTTAGACAAATCCATGTACTCATCCGTAGCGCCTGATACGTAAAATTCGATGGGGGCTCCGGGTGCCAGTGTGGCCAAAGGATGAAATTCCACATGGCTACCGTGTTCGACCGAGGTTTGGGTCGGGGGCATGGAAAACAGATCAAGTCCGGAATCGACAGATTCACAGCTCTGTGGGTGCAGCAACGACATGGTGAATTAGTCAAAAATATCAGTGACGTGTCTTCGAGCAGCTCTTTTTCTCGTTTGACGCCTTTTACGACTAAACTCTTGCTTTATACGTTTTGTGTTGGGCTCGCCGGGTGGTGCGGCGGCGGCGGCGGTGGCGGCGGCTCCTACAGCTTGATTCAGTATACGTCGACCGGCCTGTTGCGTTCTCCGCTTAGCTGCTGATTTAAAGTCTTGACCCGACAAGACATCGTTAGCGATTTGCATCCCGGTCCTAGCGCCTGTTTTTAACAAACTTTTCCCGGCGCTTTTTAGTAAGGGAACAGCGGATCTTAGCACACCGCCTAATATATTTCCTAGACCCTGACCGCGCATCATCGCGCCTCCACCGCGAAATACCGGTAAACCGCCATTGCCTGCCTGTAGGGCAAAGTAATCGTGGTACGCTTTTGCGTCACAGGTATACGGGCACTTCATTGTTAAATTCCTTCTAAACGCCTCGGGCGGAAATGAAGTGTGACGATGCTCTTTCCTTGTTCGAATGAAATGGGTTCTCCCGTGTATGAGGTTATAAGGATTTCTATCGTGTTGAATTGTTTCCGACACAGAGGTACGTAATGAGGTTTATCAAAACGCTCATACAAGATGCTTTTAGAAAAATCTGTACAGGGGACGGTGCGTAGGAGCGGTACGTTGACGTCACCGACCACTCGCTGTTGCACAATGTCACAATAAACATACAGAGAATGGTATTGCGTGTACAGATCAAGCATTCCGTTAGCTAAATAGGTTCCAGGACCAACCAAAGTATTGCTTTTAAACCCTAACAACTTTTGTAAATCAGACCCGAGCTCTAACCGGCAGTGCTTATACAAAACGACGTACACGCGCTTTGTCGAGTCTTTAAAATGAAATCGGACATTGCTTTGAGCTGTAATGGCAGCAACTTGGAAGTTTAACGCTGTGACAAGCTGTTCGGGACTCGCGTACAGGCCATCAGGCAGCGTCCCCACCTTTAACACAGCGCGTTCATCGTCTTGTATGACTTTAAATTGAAACGTATCGCCTTTAACGTTATAAAAACTACCGGGAACGTTAATTTCCGCAAGACCCACTTCCCATTCTCCGTTCAGATCAACTGACTGAGGGAGCTTTGTATAAAAATGAGCCGCGTTATTGTCAGGATAGTGGTTTAAACTGCTGTTACTAGGGAGCGTCACGTAAAACATTTTTACGCTCTATAGTCGGACTGGGCAGGGCGTATCCTAGAGAAGCGCTAAGCAAGGAAATCCACAAACTTTCCGACGGATGTCCTCGCGTTAAATTTATTAACGAAACAATAATGACCATGCAGATGATGAGCATCTGACATATAAAAACAACTTCACTACGCGGTACTCTCCGCCCCCATACACGCCAGAGTATCGACCTTCTTGCTCCGGTGTCTTCTTCTTTTTCCTGATTCTCTTGTATGTCAGTCATTGAACGTGTTTGGCCGGGATCCACGAGTCAAATGACGACGGGTAGCCGAGCCAGCGAATTAAATATTCTTTTCTTCCACCAGGGCCTCGCCGCGATTTCAAAATTTGTTCAATCCTATAGACTTGTTTTTCACCAACTTTTTGTAACTCTTCTTTATAAAAACTCCCTTTCAATTCCTCGCCGTGATCGTCTTTGATTTTATAAGTAACAGGTCGTGTACTTAATACGCGACTTAAAGTAAACAGCTCTTGCGTCCAGCCTGGTAAATACCCTTTCTTAAACGACCGACGCGCTTTAGAAATGCGAACGCGGTCACCAATGTTTAGCTGTGTCACCGACTGTTTTCCTTTTCGTCCGTATAACGCCTGCCACACCTGTTCGCTCGTTTCAGCTGTTACTTCAACGGGTGCACGTCGAATACTCCGGTGATACGAATGATTGTAACTGTCGACAACCTGAGGTAGAACATCCACGTAGCGCAAAGTATTTGTGTGGGTAAAATATCGCCAGAGTCTTTCTTTCAACGTGCGATTAAATCTTTCCACAACCGCGGCTTTTATGTCTTCGTTTTCTGTGGTAAAGAAATACACCTTGTGCTTGGACAAAAATTGTTGAAAAACACGGTTGATAAATTCTGTTCCTTTGTCTGTTTGCAGTTTTAAAGGTTTCCGTCCAGCCGTCTCAAAGATGTGTTCAAACGCTTTCGTTAGCGACGCACCCGTCTTGTTCTTTAAAGGCACGACCCACGCGTACTTGCTCAACACGTCGATGCAGGTTAGCAAGAAGGTATAACCGTCATTATACTTCTTCAATTTTTGCACATCAATTAAGTCGGCTTGCCACTGGTGATCGATTCCTCCTACGATAATACGGCGACGTGAAAATCGGTGTCTAACAGGTTTGTGTAATGTATACGTATCTTGATGAGACAACCACTGTTGTATGTCTCCGAGTTTCGCTTTAGGTACAGCTCTTTTTAAACTTTGCACACCACCAAAACTGCCAGGGAGTTTAGGATTATAGTACCGCTGTCGTAACGCTTTAGACATTTTTTTTTTTAGTCAAATAACGCCTCCCAATGTATACGCGGCGATTTAAAGTGTCGGGGTGATGGTGATGATGATGATGAGCGAATAAGAGGAGATTCCTGTCGACGACGACGACGACGAACGCGAGGGCGCGATCGGTCTGCTGTAACTGAAGGCGTAGAGGGTGTTGCAGCATCCCTTAAAGACGACGCATGCCTGTTCCGTTGTAAGTAGTCCCAGCGCTTCAGGTTGCCTACAATTTCACGAGGTACGTTGGCGCGTTTCAAAGCACGAGCAAATACATTCCACCCCTGCGGAGTTTCCACTTTTTTCCGAGCGCGTAGTACATCATTGACTAAATCAGACATATTTGACCCGTCGATGGTTACGCCTTCGTATACCAACTGACCTCTTTCATCCCAGGTCAATTCAGGATCCTCTTTAAGATGCTCTAAAAGTAACCGCGCTTTCTTATGCATCGTTTTAGGAACACTGGCGAGGACACGGTTTTCTAATTTTTCTTCTAAGCTGCCAGCACTAGACGAAGGCGGTGCTGGCTGTGTTGCCGAAGCACTTTCAGCGGTGGTTGAAGCGATTTCCACTCTACCGATCGGTTTCTGACGGTACTCTTTACTAAAATGTCTGTAGCGGTGCAAAGCCTGTTCATAGCGTCTCGCTTTTTCCAACGGTTCTAATGCTGCATCTTGTAAAACTTGCGTTATCTCCTGGTCCAAACCGACAATATTCCCATTTAAAATATCCGTTACGGGTGGTGGTGGTGGTTTTTGTTCTTGTCGTTTAAGCCATTCCGGGTCGACCAATACCATTTTCTTCGTGTACTCCATTTTTCTTGTTATTGCCCGAGCAAAACTTGTCCTAGCACACCTAATACTGGACCTAACACAGCGCCGAGAAATCCACCTTTCTGCAAAAGTGCTTTTCGGCGCTTTAAAGAAGTTTTCTTGGTCGCCAAGGTTCTAAGCGTCTGTTTATGCGCACGAAGTTTTTGTTTCTGACGCGGGGTCAAACGCACACGCCCTTTTAAAATATTGAATGAACACTCGCACAACGTTTGAATCAGTTCACGGTCCCCGGATCGGATAATAGCTTTCACGACTTGCGGTTTAGCTTTCGATAAAAATTTCAATAACGCCGCGTTGCGTTTTAGCCGCGCGCTCATTTTTGAAGATAAGCGGTCACACCTTGAGGCGAAAAAATATCAGTTCGTAGGCGCAAATGTTCTGGTGTTTCTTGTCTGAGATCAATCAGCAAATAACCGTGACTTTTTGAAACAGCGTCTTTATATGCTTCTAACATATATTGAGTTTTTCCAGGGTACATTTGTTTTGCCAGTGCTGTTATTTGGGACGCGTCACGCGGGTTTTTAAACACGACTAAATAATGACTGTTTAAGCTTATCGTTCGCTGTTCTTTGTTTTTTCCAAATAAATTTTGCACGATGTACATAACGGAGATGTTCAGGTGATGACTTCCTTTCGTAAACAGCTGTGTCACGCGAGAATCGGTTTCATGCATGAGATCATCAATAATAAGAAGACAGCGTTTGTGACCTGTAAATTTCGACATATCAGGTAATCCCTCCTGAAATTGCACGCCACGCAGCTGTAGCTTGTCATATAACGGTTGCCAAACACCGTAACACCAAATAATTTCCTCCGGCGCGGGGACCATAATATCCTTCAACCGATCTAAACACTGATTGACAAAATAGCTTTTGCCGCTTTGTGAAGGCCCTGCAATAAGACAGGTAAACGGATGCTGAAATCGCGGATCCATGTCTGCTGGGTAACTGAGAGAAACAAATGAAAACCAACAGTTAAATATCATCATCATGTGGGACCCCTATCCTAAATGGGAGGCGCTGACAGCTGTCACTTCATGATCTCCCTGTATTACCTCACTGGAGGCTATGGCCGTGATCTCGGGTTAAGGTCAAATGGCTCCCGGTCTCCCTACCTAAATAGGGAGGCGCTGACAGCTGCTACTTTATGATCTCCCTGTATTACCTCACTGGAGGCTATGGCCGTGATCTCGGGTTAAGGTCAAATGGCTCCCGGTCTCCCTACCTAAATAGGGAGGCGCTGACAGCTGCTACTTTATGATCTCCCTGTATTACCTGACTGGAGGCTATGGCCGTGATCTCGGGTTAAGGTCAAATGGCTCCCGGTCTCCCTACCTAAATAGGGAGGCGCTGACAGCTGCTACTTTATGATCTCCCTGTATTACCTCACTGGAGGCTATGGCCGTGATCTCGGGTTAAGGTCAAATGGCTCCCGGTCTCCCTACCTAAATAGGGAGGCGCTGACAGCTGTCACTTCATGATCAGGTTATAAGGTGAAGCCCTGATTTTATAGGGTCGTTTCCTAAAGTTTACGTCATAAGGTTAAGGGCATGACCTGAAGTTATAAGGCTGTGACCTGAGGACGTGACCTCAGGTTAGGGCTATGACCTGAGGCTAAGGACGTGACCTCAGGTTAAGGACGTGACCTCAGGGCCTTGACCTGAGGTTAAGGACGTGACCTCAGGTTAAGGTCAAACGGCTCCCGGCTCCCTAAGGGTTGAGGGGTCGCAACTTATACTACTAGTTGCCTATCTTACAAGCTGTCCTGCTAATGTAAAAGATGACCTGAGAGAGAGAGAGCGGGGGGGGGGGGGGATATTACCTCCGAATGTAATGTTGATTGTGCAGTAGGCCGCTCCAGTTCCTGGTGTACATGTTAACACACCAACAATCCTGTCAACAAAACTTCCGCTCTCACTCAGAGTAAGTGTCGTTACGTTTCTGTTTGTATTCATCTCCACCTCAGAATACGTTGTTCCGTTTTCACATTCGACAATGCCTGGAAAGATTTGTAATTTTTGCTGGCACAATCCAAGACTGTGATTTGTGTTGACTCCTTCCGGCTGAAAAAAACCACTCGACACTGAAAGATGGAGCGTGTGTGCACGCGATTTAAATGACTCCCCCGCCAGCAATTGATGTTATGCCGGTATCATCACAATTCTCTATACTCACAGCTGAAAACAGAAGTGCACGAGTAAGAAAGACAATAATATTTGAAATATTTAAAACCACAACAAATCTACCCAAACAATGAAACTCACTCACTCACTCACTCACTCACTCACTCACTCAGTTGATCAACTCTGTAACGGTCTACTCTCTCTCTCTCTCCCAAACACCCACCCCTCACCCACTCACCCTCTCTCTCTCTCTCTCACACACACAAACACACACACACACACACACACACACACACACACACACACACACACACACACACACACACACACACACACACCGCCGTCACTCACTCAATCAATCAGTCAGTTGATCAACTCTGTAACGGTCTACTCTCTCTCTCTCTCCCAAACACCCACCCCTCACCCACCCCTCACCCTCTCTCTCTCTCTCTCTCTCTCACACACACACACACACACACACACACACACCATCACCGCCGTCATCATCATCGACATCAATCATCAACACGAACAAACAAGTTACCTGAGCAAGTATTCAACGCCAAACAGGAGAAAATGGTAGCCACTAGCAATGCCTTCCTCCAAACATCGGCCATGTTTGCTGCTACACTACGGAAAATATTATGAATAATTATCGTATTTCTAGCTTTCTGTGTCTGAAAAAGACTCCTAACTGAACTCAGTCTTTCCGGATACCTTAAACCACACCGGTTCCATAGTTGACAAATTAGACGGAAGTACTTGAAAAGAATTAAAATGAGTCGCAACTACACACAACCTAAATTCGTGTGCTACGAAAACCCCAGAGTTTTCCTCTACCGAGCCAAGTACCCGAGGTGGCAGGTCAGCGCACACCCGTTCCTTTCATATCGAGCATCTTACTTTCCGGTCTGTATGTATGCGCATGGTGGCTTGACTTGTCTGAATGGCGATGTTTACAAAAAGGGCGTTAGCTCTCAAATCGTGACTCTCAGGTTACTGCATTTGTAAACGGAAAATATTTCTTCATTTTTTTTAACAGCGTGTGTGTGTGTGTGTGTGTGTGTGTGTGTGTGTGTGTGTGTGTGTGTGTGTGTGTGTGTGTGTGTGTGTGTGAGACAATGACAATGACAATGACAAATACTTTTATTCAGTGTAGGCTCTCGGCCCATGACTGAAGTGGGGGGGGGGGGGATGGGTGGTGTGTGAGAGAGAGAGAGAGAGAGTGTGTGTGTGTGTGTGTATGTGTGTGTGTGTGTGTGTGTGTGTGTGTGTGTGTGTGTGTGTGTGTTTGCATAAAGTGCTGTATGGATTACATGTTTAGCGATAGCATGACAGAAACTAATGGGTAGACTAACACTAAACACACACACACACACACACACACACACACACACACACACACACACACACACACACACACACACTGAAAATTTCATACCTCACTTCACATCTCATGGTTTCTTTGTTTTTTCTGTTTTTCTTTTTTTCATACTATACGTGGACACATAGACAAAGAATGGATATAACATACATAACAGGAACAGTTACATACTGACAGTACAAATAGCCCTAACCCAAATAATACATTTATACACGTGTACATAGACATACACAGCACAGCCCACCACCCACCACCCCACCCCCAAAGGTAACAGACATCTTGCCCCCCCCCACCCCCCACCCATGTCACACACAAAGGTAACAGACATCTTCGCCTCCCCCCCCCCCACCCCATTCACACACAAAGGTAACAGACATCTTCGCCCCCCCCCCCCTACACACACACACACCCTCCAACAAAACAGTACATGTACAACCAAGTATCTGGTGCATACATGAACCTGAGTCAAAAGACTACTGCCCTGGTACATTAGCTGGATACGATTTTGTAACTGAACAGGGATAACATCTCATGGTTTCTGATTACTAGGAACAATTTGTACAAAACACACCGTACATCAAACTAAACACCCAAAAGTCTCGAAAAAATGCGCCGACCGAGTCCTGCTATTTCAATCATGGCCGCCAAGACGGTGATAGGTGGAATTTGGGTCACGTGTCGCTTGACGTGGTACGGTACGGTCCAAGGTGTGATATTCGTCGTTGTTGTCCCCAGCCAGCTTTCCTGCAACATGGTGATAGGTCGGGTCGGGGTCACGTGACGTGTGACGTGCTGCTGTGTGGTGCAGGGTGTGATATCCGTCATTGTTGACTCCAGTTTGTCCCGATGCAACAGACGTTTGTGGGATGGAAGGGTCGCTAACAGTTGAACCAGAGCTGCCTTTACTTCCTGGAACAGTTGCAAACCATGAATTAAAAAAAAATGTTTATATATTTATTTATTAAGAGAGAGAGAGAGAGAGAGGGGGGGGGGAGAGGGTGAGTGGGTGTTTGGGGGTTTAACGTCCTTTTCCACCACATAGGATGATATCAAAGACGGAGCAACGATGAAAAAGCCAGCACAAATATTTGGCCCCAGCCGGGATCGAACTCACGACCCGAGCATTAGAAGTCCAACGCTCTACCATTCGACCACCCCGGCTCCCCGGGGAGAAAGAGACAGGCAGACAGACAGACAGACAGAGACAAACAGAGACAGTAACAGACAGACAGATAGACAGATAGATTCATTAAAAAAACAATGTCGAACACGCACTCCAAACAAAAATGTGACGGAAAAGGACGTTTAACTCCCACTTATCCACCCCATCCTCTCTCTCTCTCTCTCTCTCTCTCTCTCTCTCTCTCTGTTTCTGTCTAACACACACACACACACACACACACACACACACACACACACACACACACACACACACACACACACGTGTAAAGGAATAACACCTACCAAGTTTTGGTTTAGGAGCCGGCTTTGGTTTCTCATGCCGGATAGATGAATATCCTCCCTCATCCTCCTTCCCTGGCAGGACCTGGACACGTACTTTATCACCATGGAAACGACCTCCATCACCCCTTTTCTCGTCAGCCTTGACCTTGGTGTAACCATCTGCATCACGCTTCAAGCTGAAGTTGGTAGTTCCAGGTTTCTCAAACGCAGGCATAAGCTCGTGGACACCGGCATAGTCATAGTGAGATGCTGGATCCCCAGCCATTTCCAGTTTCGGGCTCTTTCTGCTAGGGAATGCCGGGAGATTTCTTGTAACGTTATCAGTGAGGCCATACACGTTGTCGTAAGGATTACGAACGTCTTCAAGCGGGAGAGCTCGGCCTTGTCTAGATGTTTCAGCGTATATGCCGCGAACATCTCCAGTTTTTGTTAGTGACGAGTAACCAGCGTCGCTGAAATTGTCAGCAGCGGAGTCTTCAAGTTCATCTGGGCTTGGAGAATGAACGACGTCAGCATTTGAATTCGATGAGATGCTGTTGGCTTTTCCGCTGTTGTTGCCTTTGTTCCTCCTCGTTTTGCTTTCGTCAGCGTGTTCTGGTGGTGGCGCTGTTGGCTGAGAATGGCGTGGGCGTGGTTGTTGATGACTGAGCTCATCGGAATTGACGTAGGCAACATTTGCAAACTCCTTCCAGTCTGGAAAAGAAAAATAGATACATGAAGTTAAAGTCGAAGAAATTATCACCCGTTACTTAATTGAACAACAAGGCTAAATGGCCTCCATTCTGATCCTGGGGACTTATGCATGGAAGAAGACTAGTACTGAGTCCGAGACTAAATACTTTACTACTGCCCTGTCTCGTACAGCCTAGTCTCCATTTATGCATAACGTCCCCTGAGCCCCAAAACCTGTTAAATGTGTCAAAACAGTGGCATAGGAGGCATGTATCTAAGTCAGTGTTGGCAAAATATACCATTCCGCCAAGCGTGTGGGCATGTTTGCTTCTTCTGTTCACAGACAAACTGTGCTACAGCTTCCTAAGTGACACGTTCTCTGCCTGTTATGACGAACAAAGTGTTTTGCTTTTACTACAATAAGCTCACCGTTATTTTCCATATCTTGCTTGATGTTCTCATCAGTCTGCTTGTGATCTGGAAATCATAAAGACTGTTAGGTGTCTTACCTTCAACTCTTCTCTTGAGAGGCTTGGCAACCTCAACAGCCTTAGGAATATATCATTCGGGAGGGCCAGATAACAAGTTAGAAGCTATAGTCCATAGAACTCGTTAAGCGTGCATTTTCACTTACGTAAGCTGTGCTAAAATGGGCTGGTATTTCCATTTGAGTAATATTAATAAGAATCTTTCAGGTGTAAATTGCAGTGCTCTTTTTATGCCTTTCATGTTATTTTGTTGTCTATCTGTACTTTGTATTTTTCAACTGGGTTGCAGAACAATATACAAGCATATTGTTGAGTATGGATTGCATGTACTTACTCCTTTTTCTCCGGATGATGCAGATGATCATAATGATAACAACGATAATCAGACAAGCTGCTCCTGCACCCCCTGCTACAGCAGCTACTGGAAACAATCTTTCCTGCTTCTCGGCGTCGCCTGGTGAGGACGAAACTGTTGTTGGTGTTGTCACTTTGTTGTCAGTGGCTGACGCTGTTGTGACTCCGGTTTGCAGTTTGGTTGTGGGAAACTGGGTTGTTGGTGCTGGTCCGGTAAAAGTTGTCGTAGTAGTGGTCGTTTTTTGGGACGACGCAGCGGTTGTTGGTGTATTAGCCGTTGCTGCTATAGTGGTTGTTGTTTGGGTTGTTTTAGTGGTCTTTGTTGTTGTTGTTGTAGCGGTCGTTGTTAGGGTTGTCGTGGTAGTCGTGTTTCTTGAAGTGGTCGTTGCTGATGTGGTGGTGGTTGTTGGGGTTGTTGTAGTGGTGGTTGTTGGGGTTGTTGTAGTGGTGGTTGTTGGGGTCGTTGTAGTGGTAGTTGTTGGGGTTGTAGTGGTGGTTGTTGGGGTTGTTGTAGTGGTGGTTGTTGGGGTTGTTGTAGTGGTGGTTGTTGGGGTTGCTGTAGTGGTGGTTGTTGGGGTTGTGGTAGTAGTCGTGCTTCTTGAAGTGGTCGTTGCTGTTGTAAAAGTCGCTCTTGGAGTTGTGGTTGTTGTTGGCGTGCCTGTCGACGTAGCAGTTGCGGTTGTAGTGGCTGGTGGTGCTGTTAATGGAGGTGGGTCTCTCGTGCTGACCGCCACTGTCGTAGTAACGCCTTCAGTTGCATTTTGTACACTCTGAACTGGAGACGGATTGACTTTAGTCAGAAATAATCATTAACTAAAGAGGCAGAAACTTCCTTGGCTAATTTGTGAGATGGGTCAGGGTCATGTAAATGAGATGTAAGTAAAGATCTTTTCAATGTCTACCATTATGCCAAGTCTGATGGCTCTAGTGTTTGTAGTTTATGCAAAAATGGTAATGTAAAAATTCACAACAGACAGCTTTAATGATGCTGACCTTGAGTCAAGGTCATTGAAAAGGGTATGTCTGCATAGGTCTAATTGCTGTCTGTCATCATGCCTTGCTATTTGTTGTTTCTGAGACACTCCGAACGTTAAATTTTCCCCCAAACAACTTGTATGACCTTGACCTTGATACAAGGAAATTGAATACAGGTATGTCAGTAAAGGTTTTCTCAAAGTCTATCATCATGCAAAGTTTCATGCCTATGGTATTTGTAGATTATGAGAAAATGGCAATGTTAAATTTTCCACAGACAGCGTTCATAATTCAAAATGGCATATCTTGAATGGTCTTATCAATGTCAATCAGAATGCCAGGTTTGGTGCCTCTGTTATTTACTGCTTCCGAGAAAATGCCTACTTTTTTTAACATTTTCAACAAAACAGCTGGTTTGGCCTTGACTTTGACCACAAGTCATTGAATACAGGTAAGTCTGAAAAGTTCTTATCAATATCTATCATCATGCAGAGTTTAAAGCCTCTGGTGTGTGTAGATTCTGAGAAAATGTTCATGTTAATACCAAACAGACTGCTTTCGTGACCTTGACCTTGAGTCAAGTCCATTCAAAATGGTATGTTTTGAAAGTTCTTATGGTTGTCTATCAGTATATCAAGTTTCTCCTTCCGTTCTTTGTAGAGTTTGAGAAAATGCCAATATTAAAGTTTATTGCACACACACACACACACACACACACACACACACACACACACACACACACACACACACACACACACACACACACACACGACGGAGGGTTATTACATAGACTCACAGATGAGACAAAGGCTTGCTTTGTTACACAAGTGAGCGAAAGAGCAACATTCGTACGGCCCCACTCCCTCCGCCACCCTCTCCTCGCATAGTCTACCCATCACACACACACACACACACACACACACACACACACACACACACACACACACACACACACACACACACACACACACACCACATTATATGGATTTTCCCTCCGGTAAGCAGCAACCACTATCGACGTCACACAACCACCATACACAGACGACTATAACGGCCACTCCTTGTGTACTTACGCAGTGATTCAACTGAACATGTACTTGTGTTTGTCCCCCAGCTGCACTCAATTGTTCCCAAAGGAAATGAAGTCAGGCTGAAGATCAGGTTACTCATCCGTAAAGTCCCGTCGAGCCTCAAGTCTGGGTAAATGGAAGATTCCAATTCGCAGTTTGCAGTGAGACATTCTCCAAGTGATGTCGAGGTGTTTTCACCTTCTGGATCAAATGACCACTTCGTGTAAACAGTTGCATTAGAGTTCGACTGACATGTTAATCTGCACGTCATATTTTTACATGGGTCGAAACATCCTCGCATAAACCCTGAAATAGAAAGGGAAACTTGAAACCAACATACAGAACACATCATCCGCATTTATATCTGTAGATACAGTGTTCAAAGCGACAACATCATTTTGATTAAAGATGACATTGTGTTCTTATGAACAACGACGACAATAACAGGAAGAAAGTCAGCGACAACATTAGAAAAGTAATGCTTTTTTCACGCGTTATCAACATTACCTGCTGGTAAAGCTGGGAGAACTGTAAGGACAGCAAACAGCAGCTGGTGTTTCATACTTGCGTCGGTATTTTCACATTCACAACACAGTTCCCAGTATTCAGTACTGACTACTCCATTCTGCTTTACAGCTACAAATATGATGGCACTGTGTCATACATTGTGATCGCCAGAGATGAGGTTTGTATCACTGCTACGAGGAAGTAACAGTTGGCCAATGTCTGACTGCTTCAACGTTTTGTGCATCCTCTGCTTTTTCTTTATGGGGAGGAGGAGGAGAGAGAGAGGGAGAGGGGAGGGGGGTACCAGGATGTTTACTCAAACGCTACGATGAAAGCGGCCTTTCGGGTGTCTGCAAAAGCATTCCCTTTATATGTAAACAGTTAAACATTTCGTTTACGTCCACCTTAGGCATCATGCACGTTCCTGGGGAGCTGACGATCTAGAAAAGTTTCCTTTTGCCGGTGAGATTGCATATGTCTGTAGGTGAATGTTTCTTATTGCTATACTTTAACCGTACACGAAGTATGAATAAGGAGAGAGTGGGGAGGCTACAGTGTTTGTGTGTAAAGTGGGTTGATGGGAGGTTCTCCGTCAGATAAAATACTTCAGTAAACACCCGTTTTATTTTCTGTTTAAAAGAGGGGACTTCTTTTTGATTGCGCGCTCGCACATACACATGGCTTGGGGTAGATGGGTGTTTTAAGGTCTTAGCTCTCTCTCTCTCTCTCTCTCTCTCTCTCTCTCTCTCACACACACACACACACACACACACACACACACACACACACACACACACACACACACACACTAACATGGCGTTCGTATGAAACGACAGTCAGTTTTATTTCAATAAGTTGAATAAGAGGAGGAAGATGAAACGGTCATGACAAGGTTGTTGTATCAAATGCCGCGCTGCCCGTTACGACATGTATCATGAATGGCAACATTCACACAAACGCGAGCTGCACGTCTTGATGATGAGTGTTTGTAGCTGGTGAGGAAAATAGGGAGAATGCATTGTGAGACTGACAGATGACCAACATGAAAAGGCGATTAATAGGTCACCTTTGTGGCATTTTATCAAAAACAACTCCAGGAAAATAAATCAATTTCTGGATACAGTCGTGACGTCACATGAGTTTACTGAAAACGTATGGGGTTTCGAAGAAAACATGTTTTGACAGATCTATGTCCCTTTGGGTTTTAGTTCAACTGTTAATCTCATACACAGTGTCGACATATTTCACAGCTGCCATCGCTGCGTCAGTTTTCCTCCTTTGCTCCGTGTTGTATTTTTCTCCTGCTATGTCGCTCTCTCGGTGCACTCGCAGAGAAGACACGGGATACAACAGGCTGGAACTCCAATGCTTTATTAACAGAAGATGCGTAAGAACAAACTCATGAAAGAGGAAGAACCCAGAACGCTGTGCAGTGCTGCTTATATACTAACAGGTCAGATCTAGAACATTCTGTAACATACTGGCAAGTACGGAATCTTTCCAAGGTTACGTAATCTACTGACGCTACTGCACTCGCATGTTCTGGGATGGTCTAGAAATTTCCATCGAAATGCAGTGACTTTTCGCGATCTCTACAACACCTCCCTACCAAAATTGTTGTTTCACAACAAACTTCAACAACAAAGTCTGTCTCTGGGTTTTGGTGTTCTTTTGGATCGTCTGGGGTTGTCTGGACCATACTCTGGATCAGGTGGCTTGGTCTTGGGCAGTCGTGGTCTGCTCTGGTTCTGTGTCGGTGGCACATTCTCCAGAATCTCCATCGGATGGTCGATCGGGAGCTCAGAGGCATCTGCTGAATCACCAGGTTCGCTGTCCTCTTCAGAAGCGTAACGTGGGCGCAACTGTTCCCAGTGTCGTCTCCAAACTGGGCCACGAGGAACTACCTTGACGTTGAAGCAGCGAGTACCCGTAGACTTCTTGACCACTGCTGGTACCCATCTGGGCTGCTTGGCATGGTGAGGTCCATAGTACAGTGCGTATACTGGATCTCCAGCCTTGTACTGCCTGGTCACCTTGGCGACACCTCCTGGGTCCGGAGTCACCTGAGTTTTAGATGCCTCCTTGGATTGCTTGCCCTGAGCTATGTGTGCTGGCGAGGGAAGCAAAGTGTCGATCCTTGTCCGAATCTGTCTGGACATCAAGAGTTCACTCGGAGAGAATCCGCAGGATGTCGGCATTCTCCGGTACTGCATAAGAAACTCTTGAAGTGCTCGCTTCGGGGGCAGAGAAGACTTCCTGAGAGCTTGCTTGAAAGTCTGCACCAGCCGTTCTGCAGCTCCATTGGTAGCAGGATGATAGGGCGCTCCTGTCAGGTGCGTGATCCCACGTTCCTTGCACCAGCTCTGGAACTCTTCAGAAACAAAGGTGGTTGCATTGTCGGAGACCAACGTGTGTGGGTATCCGAAGTGAGCGAAGTCTTCTTCCAGCAGGTCTAGAGTAGCTCTAGTGGACGTGGATGACGTTGGGTGGATGCATGGGTACTTTGAGTAAGCATCCGTGATCACCAGCCAGTTGGTGCCCATGAAGTTGATGGCGTGGTCCAAGTGAACTCGGCTCCATGGCTTCTCTGGTAACATCCAGGGATGAACTGGCGGTTTGGATGGCTTGTTTTGATGTTCGCCGCAGGAGTCACATCGTCGACTCGTCATCTCTATTGCAGCGTCGATACCGGGCCAGTATACTGCAGTTCTTGCCAACTGCTTCATGCGTTCCATGCCGAAGTGTCCGATGTGCAGAAGATCAAGGATCTTGGGCTGCAGGCTTTGTGGAATCACAACTCTTGTACCATAGATGAGGCATCCGTGGCAGATACTGAGAGAATCTGACAACTTCTGGAACTTTCTGACTTCTCCGTTGATCTCAGCGTGCTTCAGCGGCCACCCTTCGCGCACGTAGCGCATCACTGTAGCTATCACTGGATCTTTGCCTGACTCTTGACGAAGGATGTTGGAGTCGAAAGGTTTGACTTGAAGACTGAGAACTCGGATGGCGCACACCATGTCCGTGTCTTCCCCACTCTCCTCCCTGTCAAAGTCGATGTCGTCTCCAGAAGGCAAGCGACTGAGGGCATCTGCATTGCCGTGATCTGCAGTTTTCCGGTACTCGATCGTGTAGTCGAACTGGTTCAGCCATAGGGCCCACCGAGCTAGTCTGTTAGCTGCAAGAAGTGGTGTCCCCTTCTTTGGTCCGAACAGCGCCGTCAGGGGCTTGTGATCCGTCACCAGTATGAACTGTCGTCCGTACAGATACTGGTAGAATTTCCGCAAACCATAGATGATGGCTAGGGCTTCTTTGTGGATTTGGCTGTAGTTTCTTTCTGCAGCTGTAAGAGTCTTGGACACATTGGCAATTGGGCGCTCGCTTCCATCCGGATAGCGATGAAACAGTACTGCTCCAATTCCAACGTTGGATGCGTCACAAGCCAGCCCCACAGGCTTATCTGGGTCGAAGTGTACAAGGACTTGATCAGAGGAAAGCACATTCTTCAGCTGTTCAAAAGCTGCTTGTTCCTCTTCTCCCCACTTCCAGGGACTTGCCTTCTTTGTCAGGCGGTAGAGCGGCTCTGCCATAGTAGCCAGGTTTGGGATGAATTTCCCGTAGAATTGTACTGAGCCCAGAAAAGACTTCAAGCTTGAGACATCCGTAGGTGGTGGCATCTTCAAGACTGCCTCGACTTTGGATCCTTTGGAGATTCCTTCAGCCGATAGAGTGTGTCCAAGGTATTCCACACTGGGTTGAGCAAACAGGCATTTTTCACGACGGCATCTGAGTCCTTTGTCGTTCAGACGCGTGAGTAGTCGTTCCAGGTTGCTCAGATGATCTTTGGCATCCTTCCCGCTGGTGAGTATGTCATCTTGGAAGACGGCAACTCCAGGCAGATCACTGGTCAGATTTTCCATGATCTCCTGAAAATAACCAGGTGCTGACTTGATTCCGAAAGGTAGTCGTTGTTGCAGAAGTACCCCACGGTGAGTGCTGAGGGCTAGTCTGCGTTGACTTTCTGGTGCCAGCTTGATCTGGTTGTAGGCATCAGCGAGGTCGATCTTTGTGTAACCGAATCCTCCTCCCAGCTTTTGCATCAGTTCCTCTGGGAGAGGCATTGGGTGACGGTGATCAGCAAGTTGATCGTTGATCCCAACTGAGTAGTCACCACAGATCCGCAGTTTTGGCTTCAGGGCGCCTGTACTGTTTGTCTTACGAATTGGAACAACTGGTGTTCCATAGTCGTTGAACTGGACTGGCTTCCAGACTCCTTTGGCGATGCCTTCTTCGTAGCCTTTGGTCAGGTCATCACGAAGAGCGAAAGGAACCGGCCTTGCCTTGTGAAAAACCGGCTTCGCGTCAGACTTGAACTTGATTTCCAGCTCAAAATCCTTCAGACATCCCAATTCTTCCTTGAAGAGATCTGGGAACTTGTCGCAGAGAGTGTGGCAATCCTTTTGAAGAGAAGCATAAGTTGTGCTGGAGGTCTTCGGATGCGATTCTTTTGCACCCTCGCTCTTGACTTGACTCTCTATGCTCTTCAGTCCAAGGGCATTGTCCACTGAAATTCCCAGAGCCTGGATCGCGTTTCGTCCAAGTAGGTTGAGATCAGGGATCTTGGTGACGATGTAGGGAATGGAGCTCTGTTTACCAGTCACTGGGTCCTTAGTCTGGCCCATGAAGGTGCCCAACACTGGTAGGTCGTGCTTGCTGGCAGACTCGTACCGATGTGTGACGTCATCCAGCTTCGGTTTTCCCAGTTGTTTCCAGACTGGCACAGAAACAAAATTTCCTGTGGTTGCGGTGTCCAGCTCCATCGTGAACTGTTGATCCTGGATTGTGACTGGAACGTCCAACCTAGGAGTGTCTTGGGGAACTTCGCCGAGGATGGCTTTGACAAGCTCTGCTTTTGTGATACTTTTCACTGAAGATTTTGCAGATTGTCGTCCCCCTTGTTGCTGTTGATGCAGTTTTTTCCTGCAGACAGCCTCCAAATGTCCTATCTTCTGACAGAAGTTGCATTTGGATTCTTTGTAGAAGCAGTCTGTTGCTTTATGAGCCTTTCCACACCTGTAGCACTTTGCTGAATTGCTGGTCGTGGAGTTAGACTGCTGGTGGTTCTTTGGTCGACCCCCTTTGTTGTTCATCTTGACTTTGTTGACCGGCCTAGGCTTGGAACCGTAGACAGTTTCCTTGGCCACCTTTGCCGCGTCTTCAGTCTCTATGGCGATCTTGACAGCCTTGGCAAAATCCAACTCGGTATCCTTGACCTTGAAAAGAGCCTTCAAGACAGCTTCGTTGTTGACAGAACATATGAATCTCTGCCTAAGAGCTTCATCTTGTGGATCTTGGATCGAAGGAAAGTCACAGGTAGCCGCGTCTTGACGTATACGGGCTGCCAGCTCCTGGAGTGTTTCGCCTGGCTTCCGTTCCATGTTGCTCCAGAACTTGAAACGTTCTCGCACTATGAACAGTTTTGGGTCAAATTGTTCTTTCATGAACTTGACGATTTGGTCCATCGTCAGACTGTTGATGTCCGTTTTTGGATTCTGTTGAGCAGCCAGATTTGCCAGTTGCTTGTAGACAGCCGGAGTCTGATTAGTGAGGAAGACTTGAGCCTTGCGGTCGTCAGGAACGGCGTTGGCGACAAGAAATGTGCAGAACCTTGACCAGTAGTCAGGCCACAGTTCTGAAGTGGAATCAAAGGCAGCGAAAGGTGGAATAGCGGCGGTCGAAACAGTAGAAGTGTGAGGACGGGTACTTGCGCTAGAATCCCCAGTCGGTGTCTGAACTTGAATCATCTTCATCAACGCACCCATCTGCTCTCTTTGGACTGCTAATTCTTCTTCATGTTGCTTTGCTTGAATTCTCATCTGTTCCTTCATCTGTTCCTTCTGCTGTTCCATTTGTTCCTTCTGCTGTTCCATTTGTTCCTTCTGCTGTTCCATTTGAATCTTCATCTGTTCTTTCTGCTGTTCTAATTGCTCTCTAAGCAATTTTATCAGCTCCGCTGTCTCTGCCATTGTCAGTCAATTTTCGCTGCTGCAACAGTTGAAGGGGTGCAACTTCTGTAGTTGGAGTTTCTTGAGTACTGGAGAGTACTGTCCCTTCGTAGGTAGATCAATGTCGAATCCTGTCGGCGACGCCAAATATTTCTGTTGTATTTTTCTCCTGCTATGTCGCTCTCTCGGTGCACTCGCAGAGAAGACACGGGATACAACAGGCTGGAACTCCAATGCTTTATTAACAGAAGATGCGTAAGAACAAACTCATGAAAGAGGAAGAACCCAGAACGCTGTGCAGTGCTGCTTATATACTAACAGGTCAGATCTAGAACATTCTGTAACATACTGGCAAGTACGGAATCTTTCCAAGGTTACGTAATCTACTGACGCTACTGCACTCGCATGTTCTGGGATGGTCTGGGAAATGCAGTGACTTTTCGCGATCTCTACAACACTCCGTGTCATCAAAAACCTGATTAGAGTCGGCTCCAACATGGCGGGTGTCCATAAACATCAACGCTGTGTACTGATTCTCTGACGTCACATCCTGTCTAGGGCTCAGCTGTGTGTACGTCCCCGTTCCTGACCCTTCCTCAGGACGTAAACGGGTGTAGTCATCAGCACGTGAATCTACGCTGTCTGTAGGTTCTAGCTGTGAATAATCCCTGTTATCAAACCCAGAGTTGTCTCCACGTCTTGTGTTCTCGTAAACCACGCCTTTCTCTGTCTCCTTCCCGTGCTTCGTTGGAGAATGAGGTTGCAAATATTCACCCTGACTAACACCACCACCGTGCGAATCTGAGCTCTCCCAAGGTAGTAGTTGTATGCAGCCACGTTGGCCAGACCCCAAACCACCTTCACTGGACCCCCAAACCTCTTGATCAGACCCTGAAACCTCTTTAAATACTACGTTTTCATAACCGGCGGAATCTGCGTGGTCATCTTGTACCATTGCGTAGTCGCTGTTCTGACCTTCACCAACGTGTGCTGAAATGAAATACATTCACGACTGAGGTTTATTTCATCTGAAAATTGTTAATTGTTTCTATACGTTTTCGCTGAATATTTCTCTTAAATGTGTGCTTATACGTGTATATTGTCGGGTAAGATTATGTGTGGAGTATGTGTGGGGGCATGTTGTGTGTGTTTCTTGGTGAGTGAGCGTGTGTTGACTGTAATTCGCCCTGAGCTCCTGCGAGAGGGATGGCGTCCCTGAAATACTCATTATTATTATTATTGCTACTACTTTGAATATTATTAATTATATGGCGCCGTGCTAGCCTAAATTTGGAGGGGAGCCGGGGTGGTCGAATGGTAGAGCGTTGGACTTCTAATGCTCGGGTCCTGAGTTCGTATCTCGGGTGCGGCCAAATATTTGTGCTGCTTTTTCATCGTTGCCCCGTCTTTAATATCACCCGTATGTGGTGGAAAAGGACGTTAAACCCCCAAACACCCACCCCACCCACCCCGTCTAAATCTGGGTAGAGCTCCTAATGTTACAGTTACTTCGATGTCTAGACGAACTATCGATTTAATCACAAACATAAACACTTTATGTGCCTGCCATAAAGTACCCTGTGCTTTGCATTTACATATTTACCGTCATGTTCCATGTCTTGACTGATGTCCTCATCAGTCTGCTTGTGATCTGCAAAATCATACAGACAATTAACTGGGGTACCTCCACTACTTCTCCTTCCTTGAGTCTTGTGGTAACGTGAACAGTGTACTAGACAGAGTACGCATGATGGTAGTTTAGGTTCAAAGTTAAAGGCTAAAATGTCGAATTAAAGTTATGGTTTCATTTGTATGTATGATACATTTGTGAATGGAGAGCAGTACTTCTAAGTTCAACACAAATTGTCAGTGACTGCGTGAAACTACCTTCAATTGTCGTACAAGATCGACACACTAAGAGCATCTCAATGCCATATATAATCAAAACCGACAACTGTCGTCAATGTTTACATACATACCTACATATATGTTACACACATAATTATATACAATAACATACACATACAATAACATCATCATATTCAAAGACAGAAGTGGCTAGAGTTGGGATAAAATGTTGATACTCGGTTATGTTTCCATGTCTTTTTTAGAATCGTTCAGGGGAAAATTGCACTGTCCATAAGTGTCTCTGATTTTTAAAAAGAGTTTCTTTTTTCGATTATTGAAGAACAGTCGAGTATATTGCAAAGTATGATTTGCATTACAAGAACCATTGACGACCAAAGACTGGAAAACCCCGAGTTCCTGTGAAATTCCTTACATACTTACTCCATTTTCTCCGGACGATGCAGATGATGACGATGATGACAACGACAACCAGACAAGCTGCTCCTACACTCCCTGCTACAGCAGCTACTGGAAACAATCTTTCCTTCTTCTCGGCGTCGCCTGGTGAGGATGGAACTGTTGTTGATGTCACTTTGTTGTCGATTGTTTGTGTCCGTGTGACTCCAGTTTGCAGTTTGGTTGTGGGAAACTGGGTTGTTTGTGCTGGTCTGGTAAAAGTTGTCGTGGTAGTGGTCGTTGTTTGGGATGACGCAAAGGTTGTTGGGGTAGTGGCCGTTGCTGCTGTAGTGGTTGTTGTTTGGGTTGTTTTAGTGGTCGTTATTGTTGTTGTGGTAATGGTCGTTCTTGGGGTTGTTGTGGTAGTCGTGGTTCTTGAAGTGGTCGTTGCTGGTGTAATAGTCGCTCTTGGCGC
Organism: Batillaria attramentaria; assembly: GCA_018292915.2. Taxonomy (NCBI): domain Eukaryota; kingdom Metazoa; phylum Mollusca; class Gastropoda; family Batillariidae; genus Batillaria; species Batillaria attramentaria. The sequence goes on along the minus strand of JACVVK020000156.1, from coordinate 151,560 downwards.
TGTGGTTGTTATTGGCTTGCCTGTCGCCATAGCAGTTGCGGTTGTAGTCGTTGGTGCTGTTAATGGAGGTGCGATTCTCGTGCTGACCGCCACTGTCGTAGTGACGCCTTCAGTTGCATTTTGTACATGCTCTAAATTGGAGACGGATTGACTTAAGTGAGAAATAATCAACATTCGTACAGCCCCATTCTCTCCGCCACCCCCTCCCCGTGTAGTCTACTCCTCCCACTCCAAACACACACACACACACACACACACACACACACACACACACACACACACACACACACACACACACACACACACACACACACATTATATGGATTTTCCCTCCAGTGACCAGTAATCACTATCGTAGTCAGCACCACCACCATACACAGACGACTATAACGGCCACTCGTTGTGTACTTACGCAGTAATTCAACTGGGCATGTACTTGTATGTATACTTGTGTTTGTCCACCAGCTGCACTCAATTCTTCCCAAAGGAAATGAAGTCAGGCTGAAGGTCAGGTTACTCATCTGTACATTTCCGTCGAGCCTCAAGTCTGGGTAAACGGAAGATTGCAGTGTGCAGTTTACAGTGATGCATTCTCCAAGTAACGTCGCGGTGTCTGTACCTTCTGGATAAAATGACCACTTCGTGTAAAAAGTTACATTAGAGTTCGATTGACATGTTAGTCTGCACGTCATATTTTTACATGGGTCGATACATCCTAGCAGAAACCCTGAAATAAAAAGGAAACTTAAAATGAACATACAGAACACTTCATCCACATTTATATCTGTAGATACAGTGTTCATAGCAACAACATCATTTTGATGAAAAATCACATTATATTGTTGTGTCTTCTTATGAACAACGACAACAATAACAGGAAGCAAGTCAGCGACAAAATTAGACATGTTCTTTTCTCGCGTCATCAACATTACCTCCTGGTAAAGCCGGGAGAACTGCAAGGACAGCAAATAGTAGTTGGTGTTTCATACTTCGGCCGATATTTTCAAAACGTTCAGTACAGATTATTCCCTTCGGTTTTACAGACTTCAGCAGTTGGCCAGAGTCTGACTGCACGGTCTATCTCTAGTTTGCACAAGCTCTGTTTGTTGATGTGTGTGTGTGTGTGTGTGTGTGTGTGTGTGTGTGTGTGTGTGTGTGTGTGTGTGTGTGTGAGAGAGAGAGAGAGAGAGGTTTGCCTGTATACTCTAGTAAAACCTTTAAAAGTTTCTCTTTGACAGCGATGTCGCTACTGTGCAAGAAATTGGATTACGAGAGTTTAATGTTTACATACGTGAAAGATGTTGAAGGGAGTTTCTGAAGTCGGGAAAGTTGAATAAATAGACCTCTCTGTTGGGTGCTTTTCAAAAGGGAGACAAATATGAACATGTGATTGCACAAATACACAGACACGGGATAGGGTGGAAGGATGTTATACGGGTTTAGGTCTTGTGTCGATCCCGAGCACACACACACACACACACACACACACACACACACACACACACACACACACACACACACACACACACACACACACACACACACACACACACACACACA